>JAXGGA010002342.1:0-124660 GCA_038373865.1 Uloborus plumipes | reverse complement strand
GGGTTGGGGTCAAGAAGAAGGGAGGGGGAGCTGACCAATCTACAAGTTAATGCTAGCTCACTTACCTAGAGTAAAAATAATAGTCAATTCAATCCCCAGGTTAGACGTCATAATAGTACAGCGTTAATGGTATATTTGGGTGGAGGAGGGGGATACTTCGTCTAGTTATAAGGATACTCATTTACCAACTTTAAATAAGTTTACTATTCATTTTGTATCAAAGAGTTTTTTTTTAAACATTTTGAACAGTTTTGAATGAAAAAAGAGTGATTGTGCGGGGAGGAAGGGGGGAGGGGGGTGAACCTGACAAATCTATAAGCTCATGCTAGCTCACTTTAAACATATTCATGTTTGTTTTCTACTTTTTAGACCATCACAAGTAAGAGAACTTAGTATTTAAATAAATAGAATCTAAAAAATATCATTTTTTTCCCTATACAGTTTTATTCAAAAATTCAAAAAAATATGATCCCATTGAGATCCCAATCTAAAAATTTCTACAAACGTAGATGAAATACACAAGAATTTTTGAGAATTTTTTCAAAAAAATTCATTATATATTTTTCGAGAAATTTAAATTTGAAATTTAAATTTCATTTTTTGAAAAAGAAAATTTTTATCAAATTAGTCATGTTGCATATCAGATTAAGCGGCAACTAACGTACTTTAAAATGCCATTTACCAAATCGTTCTATCTATATTTGGTGCCGAGTTATGATCCCTTTTATGTACCCTTATCCATGGAAAAACGAGGGTTTTTCCAAAGTTCAAAGTCTCATAAATGAAAAAATAATAGAGATAAAAATCCAAAAATTGAGACTTTTGATTACCTCAAGAGGTACAATTGATGAGCCAAATGTGAAAGAAATACAAAAATGTAAGGTAAAAAACGTTGGATCACTTGACATGGAATGACCCCCCATGGCTGTTCTTGAACCTCAAAAACGCTAAAAAACGTCAAAAATGCCTTGTTTTAAGCCTTCACTGACCTTACGGCAACAACTTACCACAAATTCAACATTCATTTTGTAAAGTTTCAATCTTCTATATTCCATATAAAAAAGAAAATTGGAGTTCAACCGTTCCTGTGAAGAGTTTTGGCTCACAGTAACTTCCATGTCTTGAAAATCCGCTTAATTTTTGATATCGCACCTTCAACTTTAGGGGTCCATAAAAACTAAACAACTCAACTTTAGAGAAAAACATTCTGGATTTGGTCTTTCAATAAGATAATAAACATTTGGTAATTTTTGGGAGAAAATCTGAGAGGTCATGAATCACCCCATAATGCTAGGCGTGACAGTTTCTCAGATTCTTGCTCTTAAAGTATTTCTAACAGGGCCGTATTTAAGGGGTGGGGTTTTAGGGCTCAAACCTCCTTCGAAATTTTTCAAAACTATTACAAAAATGTTTTTTATTGCTTTTCACTGCATAAAATATTTAGGCCATTTTAATTTTTCTTCTTTAGTTTTGACACTGTATTTGAAAAATTAAAAGTGTCATTATTCATAAATTGTACAAATTAAGTGTTTTTTCTGCAGCATTCATTTTTATTGTAGTTATTGGATACATAATTTCTTAACAACCAACCTTTCCCTTCGAATTTTTAATACCACTAAAAAAAACCAACATTCTTCCAATTTAAAAGTACCAAACTCTATATTTAACACATCTTTCAAGTGTCGTAAGATAGACATTTCAAAAGCTCTCCTTCGAATGCTTTTGAAATGTCATTCTTGCTTTTGAAATGTCAGTTTAAAATGTCCCTTCATTTCAAAAGCACTCCTTCGAATGCTTTTGAAATGTCATTCTTGCTTTTGAAATGTCATTTTGAAATGTCCCTTCATTTCAAAAGCACTCCTTCGAATGCTTTTGAAGTGTCATTCTTGCTTTTGAAATATCATTTTGAAATGTCCCTTCATTTCAAAAGCACTCCTTCGAATGCTTTTGAAATGTCATTCTTGCTTTTGAAATGTCAGTTTGAAATGTCCCTTCATTTCAAAAGCACTCCTTCGAGTGCTATTGAAATGTCATTCTTGCTTTTGAAATGTCATTTTGAAATGTCCCTTCATTTCAAAAGGACTCCTTAACTCATCTATCCAGATTTTTTCTTCATTGAAAAGATGAGTCAGTTTTTTTTGTCATTTTTCATGTTAATACCCGTTTAACATCTATTGCAACAAAATTCAACAGAATGAAGAACATGAAATCAGATTTTATTGTCTTTATACAGATTTGACAAGAAATAGGTTCGGTGCAACTTTCCCCGAAACTAAGATCAGGTTACGGCCCTGATTTCTAACAATGTGTTGTTTCACTAATAATGATAAAATTGATGTTTATACCTACAAAAATCAAAGAGTTTCAAAAGTTCTCATTTATTTTACTTCTTACTTCTATAAAACTCTCATTAAACAATAAAGTTATAATTTAAATAGCATGTGCGTGCATGGAGAACTTAGACTAGACAATGCATTATCTTCAGGTTAGAGAAGCAGTTCCTTAATGGATATTCTATGTCACTTTACTTTTATTAGGCAAGTTCATTTTTCAGTCAGACTTTCTTTTTCTAGAGGTAACTTGGGCTAGTTTCTAAGGAGTAACAATTCCTCTGTTTCAAGGGGAAAAAAGAAACAACAATGCATTAGGTAAGAGTCTTTGTGCTTCCTTGGAGTATTGAGATAGCAAATAGGGTATGTTTTATTTGCAATTCGATAACTGTTGCTGTGTGTTAAATTTTATCCAGTATGGTTTATATATAGATAAATGAATTATAAAATCCACGAAATTTAGTTCACAATCCCGCCCACCCAATAAATAGCAGATTTTTAACTTAATCCACGATTTAAGGTAGTTAATTATGTACATCTCTTGTGTTTATTTAAACATAAGCATTCTTCTCTTAGCATATAGATATTTTTTTTAAGAAATGAAATAATCACGCTACTTAATAAACTCATGTTTGTGAAAATTGCAACACCATGAAGGACTTGCGCGAATGGGCTGAAATTTTCAGCAAATGCAAAGTAGAGTATGATACGCAAATGATTAGAATTTTAGACTCGTAGCGCATGCGTACGCTGAGCAGCGCTCTCTGAACGATGGATTTATCCGAATAGTAAACGGCTGCAGCAAGGCGTGTAAGGTTATAGGTGGTTATCTGCTCGCGATAAACGTTAGCGGAGACGCTGCTTATGCCTCTTTGACGAAACAAAGGGAGGTTTTAACAACTTACGGAGTATGAACGGGGCAGGATCGTCGGCCTTCGTGAAGCTGGATTGTCTTCTCGTGAAGTAGCCGCTCGTGTGCAGCGTAACAGCAGCACAGTGATGTGTGTTTGGAAGCAGTGGACGGACAAGTGTCGGACAATTTGGAAATCCGGCAGTGGACCCCAGAATGTGACGTCAGCAAGCGATGATAGACACTTGATTCGTATGGTGCTGATGGACCATACAGCTTCTTCTAGACAACTGGTAGCACAGTGGTCAATAGCTACAGGTGTTTCGTTGTGTGCTTCATCAATTCATAGACGTCTGCTGCAGCGTTGATTGCTCGCAAGGACTCCTTTATACAGGATTCCTTTCACGCTAAACCATCGCCGCCTGCGGCTACAATGGGCCAATCAGCATAAGGACTGGCGTGCTGATTGGCAGTATGTTGTGCTTTCTGACGAATCCCGCTTTAATTTGTGGTACCATGACGGCTGCATTCGCATCCGACGCTATGCCAAGGAGCGCCACCTTCCAGAGTGCATTATCGAGCGTCACAGTGGCGAACACTTGGAATCATGGTCGGGGGTGCCATATCATATCACGGGCGATCTCAATCGCTACGAATTGTGGGTAACCCGAACAGCAACCGGTATATCAGTGAAGTTCTACAGCCCCAAGCTGTCCCCTTTCTTCAAGGCTTGCCTGCCGCTGTATTTCAGCAGGATAATGCCGGCCCTCATGCCGCTAGGACTATTCAATTCTTCCTTGCATCGAAGCAGGTACGTATTCCCCGGATCTGTAGCCGATTGAACATGTCTAGGATTTCGTTGGTCGGCGTCTCGCTCGTGATCCTCGTCCTGTTGTTTTTACCTACGAACTTTGGGTACGCATACAAACAGTATGGAATGCTCTTGATCAGGCAGACTTTAAATTTTGTTTGACTCCATGCCACGTCGCTTAGCAGCACTTATTGCAGCGCGTGGTGGCTACACAAAATACTAATTTCAATATACTTTTATTGTTTGTAGGCTCTTTCTAAGTTTAATCATTTATTTGCACCATTATCACTCAGCTGTGTATTAAATTTCATTTAATTACAACGATTCCTTCATGGTGTTGCAAGTTTCACAAACATGAGTTAAATTTTATACATTAAAATGAGAGTAATAAACGCAGTTAAGTAAAATATTAAAAATAATAACATGCTTGCAAAAACTTGCTTGTTTTTGTTTTGAAACCGGCTTTTTGAAGTTAGCAAAATAGCAGTTAAATGATTGAGTGAGGTATGATTAATCTGTGATAAATGTTAGTTTCAAATAATAATATAATAGTCTTAGAAGAACAAGATTTTGAATTGAGAAATAATATTTTATTCAGTACATGCAACTAGTGTTTTAAATTATGCATGCATGTAGGACTCAATATATTTATTTTCATGCTCTATTGTAGTCTTACAATTGTAATAGTTTTTCAATTTATCTTTTCTTTCTTTCTTCATTTTTTTTGCCTCGTGTAAGGTTATCGAAAATCTGATACCTTCACGATTTTTTAAAGAAAACGAAACACGTATTACATTTACCTTTATGTATAGTATTGCAATTAGCAAAGAAATTTAAATTTCAAAAGTTGAAAGTTCAGTGAAAGTATGTTTCTCATATGCATCTACAAGTTGAATGCTTAGGGTTATGGTTATCGTATGCATTAAAAACCATTAGAGACGTTGGAATTAATTAAAGCAGGGCACACAAATGCTTAAATACCTGTTAAAGAGGTTAGAATTAATGAAGGTATGATGCGGAAATGGCTGAAGATCCATTGAAGAGGATAGAATTAATGAACGATGGTTGTGATGAGCTGTATGCATTAACATTATGACAGAACTTGTTCTGCACCAATACCTACAAAGCTGCTAAGTCCATGTCAGAAATAATTTTATCTGAAGCTGAAGAATGCTTCTTTGTGAGTAAAACTGAAATTTTTGTAGAACAGGATTACTCCTAGTCCCAATAATACAATAACATTAATTGTGGTTTCACACCCATTGATATTGATACAAAATGCGTCTCTTGTAATAGAATTTTGTCATGAGTACGCAAATAACAGCGAAGATGTTTCTTTTTAACAATGTGTCATTGATCAGTTATTAATTCAGTAAAAGTGAGTTTTTTTGGTTGTCATAAGTGGAAATACTAATAGAATAAATAGGCGGGAATGTAAATTAAATAACACAGGCTATTCTCATGTTTAAAGTCAACAACGAGCTTATTGTCGGTGTCACAAGAGGTACGCGTCTGTCATTAGAATAAGTAGAAAATTGCTGGGAATTTTACAACCGCTTGAAAAGTACAATTGAGTATGTTAGCCCGAAAAAATGGATACTAACATATTCATTAGTTCTATCAAGTTTAGTTATTTAAGTTTAGTTTTTGAAAGATATAAATATCGAAAAATGTATGAAATGTGATTTTTTAACTTTTTACTTATCTCATGAGTAGGATAAAAAAAAAAAAAAAAACGCTTGTTAATCTATGAAAGCACATGTTAACAAATTTTGCAAGTGCATACAATCAACGAAGTTCTTTTTAAAGTATTAATGTATTTAAAAGGAGGACAAAAACGTCTAGACTCACATTCATATCATTGATCCATAGCACATATTAAAACTCATTAAGACCATAAATCAATAATATTTTTATCGAGAAAGTAGAACAATTTTATCGACATGTAAACCAGCGTTAATATTTCTCACAGTTTCTAACTATCCCAATTTACGGTAATTATTAGGCACAATCCAATATTTTAACAAGTTGGCCGTCACTCTTTAGCAAATTTTGCTGAATTGATTCGTCTACTTATATAAATCCCATTTAAAATAACTCACTTACTTGTAACAGTTTTAACTTCTAAAGTAAAGGCACTTAATAAGGCCACATAGACCAGTAAGGTAAGACCAATAGGATGGGAAAAATAAGATAAATGGTGATTTTGTCTTTATCATAAAGCAGTTCGTTACCAACTGGAAAAAGTATCACAAGTCAAATTTGCCTGCCTAAATATATAATTATATATATATGTATTATGCACTAAAATATAACTGTTCCTTCTGTATCGCCTGTGATAATCATACCAAATGTCTATGCTCATAGATTAAAATAAACTAAACATAAAGCATGTGAAGAAAAGGAAACTGCCACGAAACTTGGTTCCTTAAAAACGTGAATGCAAAGAACCACGTGAATCTCCATCTACCAATCAAAAAGCAAATAAAAGGAGCTAACAATATCCAACAGTAACACAAAAAGCAATTTTAATTACTTTAAAGGCAACTTTGTAACATTGAAAATACTGAAAAAAATATTTTAATGTAATGTAGATGCAAAAAATATACCAAATAGGAGTACGGAGACAAAATTATGAACCACAATTTTAATTTTACGAATCAAATATAAGATAAAAATTGTTTCTTTTTATGTAATTCTGTATTTTAAACCTACTTTATATTTTGAGCAAACTATTCAGCTTCTGGCTCTCTCCATTGAGGATTTTTACGAATGCAAAATATATCAATGCATTTGTTGTTAAGCTATCATTAGCTGAATTGTAAGGAAACAAAGAAAGACGCCATTGATTGAAATTCAGTGACGTGGAGCAAAAAGGACCTCTTATAAGCTCATTTGAAAATAGGATTTTCTGATAATTAATTGCCTTCCGGCGCAAATTACTGTAAAAAAGCTTAGAAGAGCACCGTAATACTTTTTTCTCGTTGCTGCTAAGAAATAAATGCATTGTTTTTCCGTTCTAATACCATGATAAGCGATGCTCAAAAATGCTTTATTTTTACATCATACCGGATAATTAAATTAGAAGTTTTTTAGCAATAGACTGGTTTATGCTATTTTTAATTTGAATAAAATTGGGTATTTGTAAATTTAATCACAATTCAGAGACAATTGATAAAAATTATTTCAGTTTGCTGATTTTTAAACATATTATGACATACACTGAAGTGACAAAAGTCATGGGATAGCAATATGCAAATTTTCAGATGGCAGTAGCATCGCATAGAACAGGTATAAATGCGCAGTGCTTTTACAGAGCTTTCATTTCTGTTCAAGTTATTCATGTGAAGAGGTTTTAACGTGATGATGACCGCACGACGTGAATTAACAGACTTTGAACGCGGAATGTTAGTTGGAGCTAGACGCATGGGTCATGCCATTTCGGAAATCGTTAGAGAATTCAACATTCCCAGATCCACTGTGTCAAGAGTGTGCCGAGGGTATGAAATTTCAGGCATAACATCCCACCATGGACAGCGCAGTGGTCGACCGCCTGCACTTAAAGATCGAGACCGGCGACGTCTGCAAAGAGTCGTAAATTCTAACAGACAAGCAACACTGCGTCAAATCACCGTAGAAATCAATATGGGACGTACAATGGACGTGTCTGCTAGAACTGTGCGGAGAAATTTGGATTTCTTGGGCTATTCCAGCAGAAGACCGACTCGAGTGCCTTTACTGACAGAACGACATCGCTTGCAGCGACTCTCGTGGGCACGTGAGCATATCGGTTGGTCCCTAGATGAATGGAAAACCGTGGCCTGGTCCGATGAGTCACGATTTCAGCTGGTAAGAGCCGATGGTAGGGTTCGAGTGTGGCGCAGACCCCACGAAGCCATGGACCCAAACTGTCAGCAAGGCACTGTTCAAGCTGGTGGTGGCTCCGTAATGGTGTGGGCTGTTTTTTCATGGCATGGACTTGGTCCTCTAGTGCGACTGGACCGAACATTGACTGGAAATGCTTATGTGCAGCTACTTGGAGATCACTTGCAGCCATTCATGGACTTCATGTACCCAAACAACGATGGGATTTTTATGGATGACAATGCGCCATGTCACCGGGCCACAACTGTTCGCAATTGGTTTGAAGAAAATTCTGGACAATTCCAACGAATGATTTGGCCACCTAGATCGCCCGACATGAATCCCATTGAGCATTTATGGGACACCATCGAGAGGTCTGTTCGTGCCCAAAATCCTGCCCCATCAACGCTTTCACAATTATGGACGTCTATCGAGACAGCATGGCTCAATATTCCTGCAGAAGACTTCCAACGACTTGTTGAGTCCATGCCACGTCGAGTTGTTGCACTTCGCCGGGCAAAAGGAGGGCCGACACGATATTAAGAGGTATCCCATGACTTTTGTCACTTCAGTGTAATACAAGATGTTCTGTCTAGAACTGAACGAACCTAATTTACCACGTACTAACATAATTTCCAACAAAGGTAAAAAGCTCTCTCAACTTACTTCAGCTGAAATTTGATTTCAATGCAAATTTTTAGCATTTATAACTGTTTCTAAAATAAAATATTCGTTTTTGCCTAAAAGAAATTGATATTTAATAAACATCCCTTTTAAACTGCTTTGCATTACGTGGTAGTAAATTTCTAATAGTAGTGCATTTTTTACTAAGAACTAGTTAAACTCGAGCAGTTTTCCATATTATTCCAGTTAACAATAGCAGAAAAACATATTGCAATTTACCAAAACGCATCTTTTAATACAAAATTTTGAATCTAAAAAGGTAGCTACACTGTTAAAAATTTCCTGAAATTTTACGGTAAAAGTTACTGACATCCATGTTGCCAGTAACTTTTACCGCAAAATATTTTTTTACTGTAAAATTTTACGGAAGGGAAAACGAGAATTAAAAAGGGCGAGATACGAACGACAAGGATCGAACCCGGGACTTAACTATTCACACTGCTTTACTATCCACGGTACCAACTGAGACACATCAGGAGAGCGGAAATAGGGTGTCATCTGCATCTCACAAAAAGTCACGTGGTGATCAACTGGTGCAGCAATCGCAATTTTCTTATCGCTACAATTTACCCAAAAAAAAAAAAAAAATTCCGTACTGTAAACGCTACATTTTACAGTAACATTTACCATAAAAGCTTCCTGAATTTTTAAGGCTACAGTGGACAATCAAAATTGATTTTTTTCAATTATTGATTTCTATGTCTAAAACTTTATTTAAATTTGAAATTTGAAAAAAAAGTATACGTTGTTTTTGCACTAATTTGTGTTTTTTATGCTTTTAGATGTAGTAAATATACAATAATACAAGCACACAAAGTTTTAGACATATAAATCAATAATTGAAAAAATCAATTTTATTTGTCCACTGTAGCCTTAACAGTGTACTACAGTGTACAACAATAATCACTCGCCGTGCCCAGGGCAATTCAATGTCTTATGCGTAGGGAAAACAGTACTCAACTAATAACTTTTTTTCCAAACCCAACCGACCACAGAGAACTGTAACATAACTGATATTTTCTTCATAAAATCTTCTCAGCACCTTAGAAAGAGCCGAAAATATTTAAAAATAATTGTAATAACAGTAATGAAGTTAAAACGTAAAGTATTTACATCAGACATGATTTAAAATATACAAATCAGGAAGTGCTCGACATATTGAGATCTCCCTATTATCTATACTGTCAAAAATCTCCCCGAATGACGTATTACCATAAAAGGTGGATGTACCTCCCTCTATCTGATTATAAGCACGATTTGCTCAGGGAGTCATATTCCTAAATGTCTGATTTTACTAGACAGTGTCTTGAGAGCGGACAAAAATCAAAACCATAGTCAACATTAATTATTGTTGACAGAGCCAGTAAACCTTTAACTTGGATAGCTTACTCAATGGGTGGCAATTACATGCATTTTCTTGCTTATTTTCAAAAGCTTCTTTTAACGACGCACAATACCAAGAAAAATAGGTAATTCCAAAACATTTGGTTTTCACATACGACATTCGAGATTAGACCTTTCTTTATAAAAGTTTTTCTTAAAGTTTCTTTAAATTACAATATGGGTGAAACGGTAGATACAATCACTCAACTTTGTATACAAGAAGTTTCCGCACTTAACTGTGTTAAATTTTTAGTACCGTAAGTGGTAACTTTCTTAGGAACAACTCGGTTACAAACAGTTTGTGCTCAAGTTTATGTTCAACTTTTGGGGCATTAATTAAAAGCACTCAGTGACTTCGTTTTTAATATTGATAATTCTATTCTGGATAAGTGGTCAAGGAACTATAGTAAACTCATTTCTTGAATAAGTCAGGGCATTTCATTTACAGTAATCACTCTAGTAAATGTTGTTATAGGGACCTAATATATACATTTAATCCATTATTGTTAATATATCTTTCCCCTAATCGCTATGAATATACTAAAAGCGCTTTTTAGAAAATGATGTTTAGACACTATAACTTGTTTACTAAAATATCGTTATAACCTAAAACCGCGTCTTTGTTTAAGTGGTTGGAAAAATAAGTTGTTGTGGAAGTCGGTAACATACTTTTTTTAAACATTGAATATTGAACAAAACAAAAAAATATGTATTTTGAAGAAGTAAATGGTTCTCAATATACTTCGAAACACAAAACTAAAATTAGCAACAATTTATACACCTTGCATATACAACATGAAAGTGACATGGTTGATTTTCTGGCAACTGGTAAACATTTCCGTTTTCTGAAAAATATAGTTTCGTAATATTATCTTTTCTTTAAACAAGTAGCATCGTTTAAAATGTGTATACTAACTTGTAGACATATACTTCACAAGGACAAGGATGATAAAATTGTCATTCGTTTTAAGCTATCAGGTTAAATTCTCTTGTTTGCCTACAACATATGACGTCAGGAAAACATTATAAAATCCCTCCTTACTGCACTAAAGAAATAAAGTTTTTATCCAATTAGTCTGATCTGCATAAAGTAATAAAGAACCTTGTAAGTCAAACTAATCAAGCTTATTAAATTCTTAACCCATGCTGTATACTTTCCCTTGTGTGTGTGCTAACAGTAGGAGGAACAAGTATTAATAAC
Source organism: Uloborus plumipes (assembly GCA_038373865.1). Taxonomy (NCBI): domain Eukaryota; kingdom Metazoa; phylum Arthropoda; class Arachnida; order Araneae; family Uloboridae; genus Uloborus; species Uloborus plumipes. The sequence continues at coordinate 113,537 of JAXGGA010002342.1, read as the reverse complement.
ATAACTTAATCAGAAAGCTTGAGGAAGTTGAAAAATATTTCGTTAGTAAAAGTAGTTCGAGTATAAATTACTGAAGAAAAGTTACCTTAATTTAATATATTCAGAAAAAAACCGTTCTTACTCTTCCGAAAAGAGAACTTACATTTATTGCTTTCGATCAAACCTACCATGATCTCTTTATGTAACTGACTAGTGTGGCATAACGAACTTGATGCGTAAATGTGTACCGGTTTTAAAACTGTTTTGCTCTGAGTAACTTGATGCTTTAAAGTCTGCGTACTGCAGCTATAAATTATGATAGGAATGACTTGGTATATTTTATAAACATTATACTTTCTGATTTTTTAATTTTTTTACTAATTTTGCGTATCAAAATGCAATTTCATGTTATCCTCATGCTACTATCTTATGAAATAATGATTTTGAAACCTTGGTTGCCATTTTTTTTCTAAATAGAAAAAAAAAAAAAACTTTTTTTTTATTTCTTTTCAAATTAACTTCAAGTGATGATAAATGTAAATATAATTTATAACTCGCCCAATCCGTGAAATAACGGACATTTGAACGGAAAACAAAAATTCCTCAAATGTCCTACATTTTTGTCGATTCATTCCTAAAAGACAGTATTTTAGAGTGAAAAATAGCTCAAGTTTCATCGTTAACATGCCTTTCTTAATTATTGAAATGATAAAATTAATTGGAGTGAACTGTTCATCAAAACTTCATTTTAGTTTCATGGCTTTTTATAGAAAAATATATAATTTTTGCATTCCTAAAACTTTATATGGAAAACGAAATGTAAATGAAAATGTAGGGTAAGTCACACTCGCAGCAGAAAAGGGATGTTTAGATCTTTCACGGAAAAATCGCTGAACTACAGTGCTTGTAATAAAAAACCTTTGAATTTTTGAAGTCTCAACCTGAAGTGATTTATGGTGCAAAAGCTCAACCTTTATAATGTTAATAATATATTTTCTTGATTAGATTTTAAGTTTACAGAGAAAAATGTATACTATACTTTAGTGTGAGTTGAATGAATAAATTTGAAAAAACAAAAATAGCATATTGATTGCCCACACTTTCTGTATTGTACTATACATTATGTTTATTCAATACGAAATTCTGACTGAACAACTTAACAGTGTATTTGAAAACATTGCAACACGAACAGTGACACATTTAAATTTCATATTCCCAACACGAGATGCATTTTTATGAGGGTTACTACTCCATTGAAATTATGTTCCAAGAGATCTAGTTCGAAGAGTAGTTCCAGGTGCAACTTATGCGATTGATGATACTGAGATGTGATCGTGATGCAAATAATTAGATATTCATTGCACACTATGAATCAAATAATTGCTTTATACTGGTAATGGATTTCAAAACCATGGCATGTATTAAATGAGTTCGAATATAAGATGAAAGAGGAATTCAAGTCATGCATAATATATGTTAGAGTCTAATATGTATTTAATTGAATTTTAGTGCACATAACGTTTCTGCATTGAAGATTCTTACATTATTTTTCTTAAGAATCAAATAAACTCCTGTGTATTGAAGAATAAAATATAATAATATAACGGTAATATGAAATATTTGCAGGTAACTGCAGACGTGTTTCGTGGTTACAATGAGCCCTCCTCCCTTTTTCAAAGCAAAGGAAGTGAACTTATGGATGAAAGGGCACCTGAAACGAGACGGACTAATAGGGTCTGATAGGGCAAAGTGGTCATAAATGATTTTGATGATTTTTGGGTATTTACCCTACCAAGTCTTCCTTCTAACTTCAAATGTTCATGTTTTTGAACTTTTCTCATCTCTGGTCCTTTAGACAAATGTTAACGGCTCATATAATGTTAATTTCCTTTCTAAATCAAATTAATGGCTCTAAAACTGTCGAAAACTGAAAAAAGTAGACGGAGGGGGGGGATCTCTAAAAAGTAGTGGATGACTGGAGAAAACGGTGGTCATAATTGAACTTAGAAGATCATCTTATATGAGAATCACCATTAATAATGACAGTATTTTTCATACCACGTAATTAATGGCAAGTAGTTCTAGAAGAACAAATTGCCACGTACACTTATTAGACAAGTTCCTTAAGAGTTCATTATTTTATTCATAAACTGAGAATTAGGAGCCGTAAATTAAAACTAATTGATGGTGCTTAAAAATAAAGAATTTCATATGATGTGGAAAGCGATTCATCAATTTGAGCAGGATATTTAGCAGAACATTTAGTTTTTGCTTTGCAATTTTTCACAAGTGAAAATTATTGAGAGTAGCTTAATTTCTTTGAACTGAAGCTCTATAGATCTCTGAAATAAACCACAATATCAAGTAGAGTATAATTTATACAAATAATTACTCGAATTCAGAAAATAAGAGCATTTTAAAAATACTAAAACAGTAACATACTAGCAGTTTAAAGTGAAACTTTAAGAAGAAAAACTATAAAACATCAGTGGTTTACAGAAAACCATGTTCTTTTCAGTACATAAGCTACCTAAATCCGCACATGCCAACAACTTAAGATGAAGTTACATATTGAATATTTAAGAAACGATCATAGAAATAAAAAGTAAAAACGACCAAAACAATTTAGATTTTATTTCTAAGAAGATTACAATGGAACTTGTATTAAAACAAAACTGATGTAATGCTTCAGATGTATGAATCTATCATTTCTTATTTTATAGGCCGCATATCTATTACACTGTTCGAAAAGGAAATGAAAAACTATTTCCAAAGGAACATAAAATGATTCATCTTTTAATACAAAACGATTTTTTCATCAATCATACATACAGAGAACTTTGTTTCAAGTGAGGTAGAATTGTAATATTTTGCGTTTACACATAAAAAAGCTAAGTCGGTACAAATATGCAATGTTAAACAACTGCAAATTTATCATTTTATTAAAATAAATTTCACATTATAAAACTACGCCAATATAAGTACTGCTCTTATGTTTAATGTTTACTACTGGAAACTATTTTGTATTATGTTACTTTTTATACTTGTATATAATATTTCTTTTTTAAACTTGCAGAAAATAAAATAATTACTATGAAAGAAGGGTGAGCATTTATTCTTCTAACTATTATCAATTACCTACAGTGATTTTTTGTCATTCATTTGTTTCTATATCTATATATTTTCTAAAGCTCTTTTTTTGCATTTTTTCTGAGGTAAAACACTGTTTTTTATTTGGTAAAAACCCTTTTGTGATTAGCATTATGGAAAACACCACATTTCATCATCTGTGATAAATATATTTACTAAGATTTCAGAAATTTTAGAATGACTATAATTGCTAATCGTAGCACAACAAGAAAGACATTTTACAACTTGTTAAAATTTTCAATCACACACAAAAATGCAAAAATATTGCAAGCGTTTTTTCACTAAACAAATAAAGTAAATATGAAACTACTAACACTAGTAACAAAAGAGAAACATGCAAAAATTTAAAATAAATATCATACAAGAAATTACGGAATTTTCAAAATTTCAAACTAAAAATGTCCTGCAACAGAAGTTACTTGCGCGCATAGTCGCAAAGAGCGCTCAATAAATATTGTAAAGAATAATGAGCAAAGAAGGCCTATCACGCACATATTTTAGGACGGACATAAATAATATCCTTTTATAAATGCTCTGAATTTTTAAAAAATATTCTGGAATTTTATTATTGAACCTTTTATAACATATACAAAAAATTTTCAAAAAGAATTATGATTCAGCATTATAAAATAGTGATATTGAGAATATTGCAGCTTAGTTATGTAAATGAATTTGAGAAACATTTTCGCACATCAGTAAACAGAGCTCGTATAGACTTAAACGAACCTTATTTTTCGTGTGTCAATATCGACTTTCTAGTTATGTTGTATAGAGTATGTGTCTCTCTCAATCGTCTTGATATCCCATTCTTTTGTTTCTGATAAGTAATTGAAAATTGTTGGAGAAAATTCCGTATCTGTTCACAACATACATATTTTTTTCAGAAAATGAAGGGATGATTGTAAATGACTTATAATTCATTTAAAGCGGCTGATTTATGATACTTGCAAGATTATTTGCATCGTGCTGGTAAGATGTTCAGTACACTATAATACATGATGCTTTGTCTTTTTTAATGATTGAATTTTAGAATTTGAAAGGAGCTCTAAACAACCAAAACATTTTTTAAATTAAAAAAAAATATCACCTCAGTTACCAAATTAATTAATTATTGATTTATTTTTAATAAATTTTCTTTTAGTATCCGTGTTATGTTGGCATTCCAGGAAAATATTGTAGCGTATTGAGTTTGGAAGGTGTACCACATTACTGCCGCTTATGAATTTAACGATAAGACTAGTTGTAGTAAGAACGTTTGAAGTAGTCGAACATTTTTAGCCCTTAGCGAACTAGACAGAGTCGAAAATGAAACTAACAGCAAAGCTAAAAAAACTTACGGTAGCATTTACTCAGTTATGTGTTATAGTAACCTTTTATTAATTAAGAAGACTTTCTTTGAAACTACTAAGTGTCTTAATAATTTTCATTGAGATAGTTTACTTCTACTTCAATCCACACAGAAGTACATTTTCCTTGAAACGAGCGTCACAGATTTAAAGTTATGTTAAGAAATTTCACTTACACCATATATTATCTGAAATGTTTGGCAAAATATAGATAGATAACAAGACAAATAGATAAATCACACACGCTATGTTTATTTAAATTTTGTAACGCTTGACATTGTCAGTTTAGTCCTTTTCAATTTTTATGTACTAAACAAAATATAATAAAAAACTTATTTCAAGCCAAAATTATTATTTTCCGAGTTTCGTCCTATACAAATACCTTAATCTTATGCGAAATCGATACTTGCAGAAAAATAAAGTTACTATTTTTCGCCTGAATGCATAAAACTTCTCATTTCTTTAACAGTAATTTCCTGTACCTTTACTTGGAAAAGATACCTGCCTCGGTGAATGACTAAATGGGTTCACTTAATGGTTTCACCATCATTGGCGCAATGATTGCTATTCGTGGCTTGAATAAACACTCTGAAAGATTTCTCGGATTGAGTTGCTAAAACAAGATATTCTTCCAGAGTCTTAAAGATAAAACATAATGAGGAATACACAAAGAAAGCAATCAAAATCATGATTCGAAGAAAAAAATCCATCAAAAGAATTAGTTGACTAAAACAATAAATTTTATTTCATTCGCTAAAAAAATTTCTAATGAGGTAAATATACATGAGCAATATCTAAAATTATCTCTCGCTTTATGTGCATGTTGATATGAGTCGTGTATCAGATTATTTCAAATATATAACGGTACCTTCTAATTTGAAAATGTTTTCTAATGTAAGCCAGCGTGCATATAATGTATTTCTGTTTCAAATGTTTGTCATCTTTTTCCTTTTTAAAATTCCTTTTTACTGCGTCATGATCATACAGGATAGTGCTAAAGTCTTGCATTCGTAAAGAAGATTTATTAACTCGGGAGGACGCGCGGGGTCATTTTATGACCCCAAAGCAATTTTCTAACTCCAATTCCAAGAAAACTATACACCAGTTCACTCCTTTCTTCTCAGTAGCTGAGTTTCTACCCCCCCCCCATTCACCTTTTGTTACTAATTCGGAGGTATTTCTGGCATTTGCATTTAGCCAAGACACGTTTGATCAGTTACTGGGGTCCTTCTATGACCCCGCGCGTCCTTCCGTTTGCTTAACAGATCGACTATTTCTCCTGCCTGATGCGGTCAGTTTGTCACTTGCTTTTTCAATTAAAATAATTTTGTACTTTGAAACAACCATAAAGAAAGTATTCTTTATGCTGATTAATAAATACATTTCTAAAATCTTTTTTGGAGGGAAAAATGATACCGAAATAATACTTATTTAGAAATTGGGCAAATAGAATGAAAGGGACACTTATTCAATTAAATTATCATCTCCCTTTCATTTAACCAGTGTAAAAAGTACTTAAATTGTGATAAAAACAATCAGAGTAATATTTTGTTTGTCTTCATACATGCAGTATAAAAATACAAGAGGAGACAAAATTAAATCAAGTAAATAAATTATTTTCGATTAAATGTTGAAACATTTTAAATATAAATCTATCAGTTTTCTTTAAAAACATCAATTCTAGAATGATAGTTGTTATAAATATAGTAAATTATATAAAATGTAATAACCCGCAAAATTTATATGAGCTTTGTGTAAAAAATATACGTTCCATACCTTTAAACAGAATTGCGGAAGAAAGTTAGTTTGCGTAGCACATTTTTGTCTAAATGATAGGTTTCAATGTTTGTAATTGTGCTGCAATATAGTTTTAAGAAAGAAATATTCAAATATAAAAGTTTTCAACTGCATAGGAAGGGAATTTTGGTTCATTCAAATTTTTGGGGTCATTTTATGACCCCGCGCGTCCTAACGTTTGCCTCGGAGACGCGCGTTCTCCCGGGTTAATATACGGGAGTCCCAGTTGTGTTTCAGAACTTCTAGACGGATCGGGTGTATCCTGAAGACTCGAAATCACATAGCAATGGGGGGAGGAGGGGGGGGGGGGGGCTTCCGACCGGCTTTTCTGAAGCGGTGATGTATACAAAAGCACCATAAATTAAGACTGTAAGTGAAAAATCTTTAAATAATACATGTATAAAAGCAAAGGTTACATGGATCAAAGTAAGTGTTTGAATTTTGTTCCACAGGCTACAATGCACACCTCGCATCCTTTTTTAAAATAAGCATGTTGTCTCTTTTCCTGAGTAAGTGACGAATATGACAAAACTCGGTGTTTGTTTCACGGAAGTGAAAATTATCTAGTTGGGAGCAAACAAGGGGGAAGGGAATAAACTGCCAAACCTAATCGGTGGAAATATTTTTAACTTCAATTAGTCATTTCAGAGCAGCAGTGGGCAAGACATCCAAGTCTAGAAATAACAGCAAGATATCACTGTTGATCTGAGGCTACGATAGGTAAAATAACTCTTGTATATAGAAGAAAAATATCACAAAAATATTAAATACTCATATGAAAAACCTCGAGAATTTAGTTGTTTGTCTTTTGTTTCTTACGAGACTTTATACATCCCTTTGCTTCTCGCTACTTTATACATAAAACAATATTTTAAACATTACAAAATCATAAACATATACGAATAACTTAATAAATAAACATATGCTCAAACTATTTAAAGAATCATAGCATAAAACGCTTCATTAAACATTGATGAATTTTGTTAGTAAAAATTAGTAATTTATGAAGCATATTATATATAGAATATGCATTCGAAAAAACTTTAAGCTTAGTTCTTTTTTGCACTCTCCACTCTACTTCACACACATTGTAACATAGTAGACAAGAAACGTAGTAGATATTTAACCCTTTAAAAATACCTTCTAATCATAAAGAAGAGTTAAATAGAAAAAAAAGAGCATGTATCATCATTTTTTGCTGACTACAGAAATCGGTAGTGCGAAATATGGCTTACAATTATTAATGGCTTTAAGTATAATTAATCCGTAATTTTATAGTTAATAGTTAATGATTTTCAATTTGTCAATTAAAATGTCTTTAAATAATATATTTATGCTTAATAGGGCATTTTTAAAGCATGATTTATCACAGTTGAAATCCTAAGTAGTTTTTGCAACAAAATGTAACTTTGGTAGATTATTCAACTATCGATGATTGTTTACGATTAAGAAAGGTGTTATTTTTTGACTTCTTGATCACTTGACTTCATTTTAGGATTTTTATTTTTGATTTACGACATCTATATTTAAAGTTTCATTACTCAATAAGTATGCAATTGCTGATAGCCAACATTCTCATGATCAAAATGGTACTTTAAGGATGATTTAGAAAAAAATAAATATATTCCAGCACAGACATCATACATGTTATTGACATTATTGTACGCTCAACAGAGTATAATAATGAAATAAGCTATTAAAAGATTTGTTGATTTCTTTAATTATCTTAAAACACTAATCATAAAGTTAAGTCGTAAAACTAATCTCATTAAGTTAAATCACTTTCTACGAAACGCAATAGACAATTTAACAACCTTTTCTAATCCACCAGAAGTACCTTAGCAAATTATATTGATCTATAAATTATCATTCGAATATTGCTCTCCACGTTCCGTCCTTTTGCGAATCCATCGAATCGTTTGGTTAAGGCACGAACAAATTTTATTATTTATTACAATTTGAAATATGAATACGTCAAGTGCACAATTTGCTAATTAGAGTATTGGTATAGGCATTCCTATTAATAGTAAGAACTCTGAAAGGTTGCTCTTACATGCACAAAATGAAATTGAAATTTAGAGTGAAAAAATATTGAAAAAAAAATAAATAAATAAAAAACGATGGTGAAAGTTAAAAAAAAGGAATGTTAAAAAATGTATATTTTTAAGTATTTTGATATTTTTTGGCTGAACATGACATAACCATTTCACTGACATCAAAATATTTTTACAATTCATCTATATTCGATGAGATTTCAAGACATATTGTTTGTTTGTACACTGCTAGAGAGTCCAACATAGTAATAGTAAAATTTATAATTTTTTTGAAGTTCTTGTGTTTCACAGGTAACTAGAAAAAATATCACATTGAAATAATCCTTGATGTTCCAGCGACTGTTCAGAAATTTTGATAATAATATACTATTCTGTAATATTTGATTGTACGGCAAAATTCTAACTAAAATATTTTATGCGAGCATTTTTCAATATGTAAAAGTGCTACTTTCAGTTGCTCTAAACATCATAAATCACAGTCTACATTCTTTTGTTGAATATTTTCCAGATGCGTTTTATTTTTTTTTTTGGAGTCTGAGTTTTATTTCTTCGTTGCATGTTTTTCTTATTGGACACACTGATTTATGATTTTCATTTTCACTTTTTCATTGTTTTCGCTTGAAAGAAGGATTTAAAGTTTTATAACTTTTGACATCTTAAAAAACTGAACAATCTTATTAATTGTTATTGAGTTTAAAAATTAATTTTTAATGCAATCAAATTAAATAGTATTGTTTCATTTTTTAAATCATGAATAGTTATAACACTGGGCAATATTACAATAGAGCATATTAAACGGTTGAATAAAAACGGCATAATAAAACGGTTTTTCCTTTAGTCATCAGTCATACCATAGCATAGAAAAGTAAATAAATAACTAAATAAATCAGTGTTAAGCAGAGATATTAATTACACTTCCGGACTTAACTAAATGAGAAACATATTATGAATTTTTAGTTGTAGAGAAACATGTATACCGCAAGAAATTCTTTTCATAAGTCCCACTTATCTAACCTGTCAAAACACATGTGCAAACTTTATTTTGAAAATTTTGAAAACTTTCACAAGCATGATTACTTACTCTCTCCTTAGAAATAAAATTATTAAATGTTTTGGCAAATATAATAACTAACAATCATTTAGAAAAACGCGTACTACTATTTACAGGATAGTTTCTTTTTGATGATGAACTGTACTACAAACAATTAAATACACATGTATCGGAATGACATTTATTAGGTAACCAAAACTTAAAAACTCTAAATACTACTGAAGATTATTGCCCATAATCATTTATTCATAGTCTTATTCGCATCCATAAAAAATCTCAAATTCGGTAAAATATTCATTGCGTGAGTTGCGAGGTTTAAGACGTTCCTTTCTTTTTGATTTGCCTCATTAAAGTAGATCTAATGCATAATGTCGTGTCACTTGTCTTATTGAACAAGACTTTATTGTTTCATTCTTTTTAGTTCTTAATCTCTTTACCGTTTGTATCCTATCTAGTGCCGGATGAAATCCAGCAGATAATGGACTGCTGTTTTTGCTTCCTAAAAAAAAAGCTAGGAATGATTCCTGTCTTGATTTTTCTCTTATGTCTCAATACCTTAGCTTTTAGTACCGTTTTAAATACTTCACTTGCAATTTTCCGCATGCAACTGGGGCATTAACAATGTATGAGTTGGAACAATAGATAAATGATGTTTTTCCTTGGAAAAGCTTCCTATGTGTAAGCATGAAATTCTTTATGCTGATAAATGGGTTTTTGATGTTGCTTCTTCAATATCAATCATTATTTTCTCCTTAATGTAATTGTATTCTTAAGTACCTTATAATCACAAGTAACATTAAAAGCTTTTATTTCTCTTTTATTTTAGTTTGCTTTAAAATGCTTAAGTTAAATAAAAAATATTATTTTTCTTTCTTTTACAAAGTGCTTGTTGAAATACCATAAGTTATGTTCGCAACCATCATCATTTTTTTTAATATTATTAAACAAATAGATCATAAATCTGACAACATGAGAAACTATGACAATATCTGTATTTCTTGCTTTTATTAATCTAATATTTATTATACTGATGCACTTTTTAAAAATAATTGACTTATATAAAATTCATCTTCTCAAACAATAAAAATCCCTGTAGAAATTGTATAAGATTAAAATTTAATTTGTTTAGGTAAACACTTAATTTCAAACAGAGTTTAAAATTATATTGCACACAGTTTTCAAATGCTTTAATATTATAGGAGTAAATGTACTCTAGGGTCACTTTGCTTTCTTAAAATTTTGGCAGAGAAACTACATATGTTTCATGGCTTGATGCACTTATGTTTGGAAAAATTATTGCTAACAATAGAGGATGTGAAACTTACGATACGTATAAAGATAAATTTACTTATCGAAAGACATGAATTAGTTGCTTGTACAAGATACAAAATCTTCTTTTTTTATTGAAAATAAATAAATAAATAAATAAATCTTCTTATAATTTTCACAAACCGAAAATACTTTTTGGACAACATATACAATTATTTTGGAAAAAATCAGAATATTTTTAGTGAACGGATTAAGTTGTTTTCTAAAAGCATGAGTCATCCATTGTAATATATAAAAAAGTAAGATAACTGTGTTCTCGTCATGTTTTTTGAAATAAAGCATACGTTAAATAGATAAATGAAAGTATTGCAAGTGTTAGAGAAAAAGTATTGGTAAGTGGTTTTAAACTTTTTTACAAAAATTAGGTATAGTGTAATATTTGTCTATTAAAATTATTCTCCTTTTTTCCAGTGAAAAATTTGTTCTCAATTCCTTTCAAAGCAGCACAAATCCAGTATGATTAAAACGCTAGCTAATGCTAAATTATCAGAACTAATTTCGGAGTCGTTTTATGATGACATATAATCCATTGTTTAATGTGGTGACCAAGAACAAACTATCGAAATGGCGTAGGACAGCGAAATGTGATTACACACAGCATAAAAAACGTTGTGATTTCCTGCCATCAGTTATGGTATAGTATAGCTTGATTTCTGTGAAAAACATACGAGGAAGAATGTATTTGTAAATGTTATTTTATATTTTTTTAAAACATGAGTAATTTGATTCAAAACCTTATTAAAGGAAATTAATTTCCCTTTAAAAAAAAGCAACTTCGTCATTTTTTTAATGAAAATTCAACCTAAATTAAGATTATCTTCCAGAAAGATGAAGGATGCGTACTTGTTAAAAAATATAAAGAAAATGATATACAATTTGGATTATTTTTGTAGTAATCTACCTGCTTAAAAACACAGAACATTAGCACTTAACTTTTTTTTCACCGGTTAATTCTGATCTTAATTTCCAAGAATACATTATCTTAACTCATTGTATGGTTTTAAATCAGTTTAACTTTTGCACTAAAACTGAAAATAAAGATGTTTATTTTAGCATGGTAATTTAGCATGACTAATCTTTTTTAAAGGAGCTTTTTTATGTTTCCTTATTTCTTCATAAAACTAAGAAAGTGAGGTATAATTTCAGCTTCCTTTTAATCGGAAAAAAAATCACTTTTTCTTTCTAAATGTAGTTTAGAAAAGCAAACTAGAGGCTTATTGGGCTACAGTTTACGTTTCAAGGTTATCAAACCACAGGAAAAATGACGGTACACAACAGCTTTGCTTTTTAATTTGGCAACGATATAAATGAAAGTTTGTCGAACAATTGACTGTTTTTTTACTAGTTAACAATGAATCATATAAAGAAACAAAATTTACTGTAAAATTAGATTGGGTAGTTTTGACAACTCTTCTGTTACAGTTTTTGGTACACTGTTGTCTGGTGTTAATAAACGACTTGTTGATAAATCTTTATCATTAGTTAGGCTTTTTAATGACAATGAATTCGCGATTGAGCTATTATACTACATCAAAAAATAGGGGGATGTTTTCATCGGTCTACATGGCCTTTTTTGGCGTGCCCCTTATTGCATTTTTTTCCTGCATATGCTACTACTTTACATATTACTGTTTACTTTAAGCTATTATATAATTTGTCAATCTGTAGCTTAACGTAAAAATAAGTCTGTATCGAGAGTATTTCTTCAATTTTCTCACTCTTCCTTAAGAAGCGTGAGCATTATGTCACATTTAGCTTCCTTTTTACCCATAATTTTAATTTATATCCTCTCATTTATATTTTGCGTTGAATTTTCATTTTCTTTGCATATTCACAAGCACAAATTAATGTGAACGTAGGCAACTCATCCCCAAAGAAGGGAAATTATATGAACTTTAATTAAGCAAAATGAGAAAACAGACTTTTTTTATCAAACAGAGGAAAGAGTTTTTTAAGATAGAATTAGGAGCTTATCACTCTGGCAAAACACAACATTAAATTTACTTAACATGCACTACTGTTGATGATGTAAAACTCTTTTTCTGCAAATCTTGCAATTACAAGAGCAAGGGAATGTGTGAATGAGTTTCTTTTGCAGGTTTTTGCGTAAGTTTTATAAAAGCTACGTGTTTCTTTTTTCTTAATTATTTTATTATTAAACAAGTCAGAGCAAGCATGTAAAGCTGTGAGGCTTTTTCTAAGTAATAAATATTTTTAAAAATGTTTTGTATAGACTTTTTAAAGGCTATTTCATCTTGCTTTATGTTGCCTGAATAAAAAAGAATTGACTAAAAAAATAATTTGGGCATTTTAATAATTTTCCTTAAATGTGTGAGTGTGCACCTAGAGAAAAATGCATTTACTATGTACCAATGAGTGTTGTGCTGTGTCTTATTGTACATCTCACGCGGGATATTTATTCTGTTAATCTGGTGTGTGTTAAATTTTTTTACTAAAATTTCTAATACAAAAATTTCAGATACTAAATGCCTATTCTACAACAGTTCTATTTAATAACACTTATATTCTACAGCAGCACAAGATTATATGTTGAGAGTCCCAGCAAAAATGTTAACTAACTATAAGACCACTAAAACATAAATCTACATTACAATCCAATTGAATAGGTGTATAATTGCTCAAAATTGTCAATTCCTGATAGCATCTATGATTATTTTTTTAATTTAAAAAGCAAATTCATGAATTAGCTAAAACTTGAATAAATGTCGCAGTATATTTAAGCAAAAAATTCAACATTTGGAAATCCCATTCAACATTTCACATTTAACAATAAGGCTAAATTAATGCTCACGTTACGAATTAAAAAAATACTTTAAAATTACATTATTCTTTTAAGAACTATCATAATGGGACTGCCATTAGAGATCAGAATACCTTTGAAACATGTGTTTAAGTTCCTTAAAAACTAAATACGTGATAGCTTGATCGATACTAAACTGATAAAGCAAACGATCAATCCATTGGTTTGGCCGTTTATTCAGCATGCATTATGGTAATAATTACCAATTAAACTTTAAAACTTGCAGTCAGTTTAATGTTTTAAAACCCCACAAAGAAAATTATGTAATTATTTAAAGCTTTTTTGCAAGTACGAAGTTCGAGGATAATACGAAAAAATAAAGAGTAAAATAAGGGGTAAAGAATATTAAAAATATCTTTTGCTTAAAAATGATTGCAGTACACTTAAACTGTGATATGTACAAACAGTGAAGATGGGTATATAAAACAATTATGTGTATTTAAGGTTTTCAAGCACATAAAATCTATAAAGAAGTGATACTTAAACACCCAGGTAAAATGATTAATTGGATGAAGTACACCGTATTCTTCGGTAAAAAATGTTAAGAAAAAATAAAATTTAAATTCCTGTTTTTTCAAGGTCACAATAGCTGTATTATATTATCTTTTTTTTTTTTTTAATTTAACATTAAGTCTTTCTTCAAAGGCAATAAAAGTCTTTCTTCAGTGCATTAAGCTTTCATAAAAAATCAAATACTTTTTTCGAATTTAAGTTCACACTATAATCATTGAAATTTGGAAAAAAAAGACCAAATTACACCACTGGTAGTGTATATTTACTCCTTTTAATTCCGACGTTGTTACGTTGCATTTAAAGCGTGGAAAAATATCACATTGCTAAGTTATACTGCTATAGGTTTAGCTAATATAGGCAGGATTGTAACTTTTGTATCATCCATCCCTTTGTCAGTTTTTCCCTAATGTTTTTTACTGTGTTTAGACTTTTTTGTAGTAGAATATATATTGAAGTTAAAAACCAACGTAAATAAGCATAAATTGAGAAAAAAGTACAGCAAATAGCTATTTCAAGGCTATTCAGTACACAACATGAAAGCTAGGAGAGAACTCCAACTTTCTCACAGCTTTCATATTCTTTTTGCACTGATGAAAAGGTTCCATTGTAGCCTTGAAATATCAATTTGCTGTCCTTTCTACTTGATTTGGGCTTTATTTACGTTGGTTTAAAACTTCAATTATATTTTAGCACAAAGCCTATTTGATCATTTTTCATTTAGCAAATGGATTATTTGTAATTTTATTGTTTCGTTTTCTTCGTTCAGTGTTCTTGGAAAAAGTTGTCAATTATACCAATGTTTGCTATCGAAGCACAGTTGTCACAACATGGAAGATATCGCTAGGAATTAGTTTGTCATAAAACAGAATCATATTTATTTTGAAAATTACAGTAATAAACGTTAGCACTGAACAAGGTACTGTTCAGTGCTAACGTTTATTACATTGACTGACTGGATATTTTCTTATCACCAAGTTGGAAATAGGCATAATCTCATTTTAATTGGTTGCTATAATAGCTGATACTATTCATACACTATTAAATTTACTGTACTACAAAATATGTATATTTAGACAACATAGAAAAACAAACAACTAAAACTAGTTTTTATGCTTGTAATCATCCTGAACGTATGCTATGTCAAGGAATCGCTCTCTTAGTAAGTAATTTAGCTACTCTGAGAACTATGGTGATAAAAGATGCAAATACATGTGTAGTGTTCGTAAAAGTAAAAGTTAAACTAGCTCAGGATTAAGGAGCATTTTTTTTCTAAGACACTACTTTCTTCTACTAATATGCGATCTAATGTCTGATTTTTTTTTCAAATTGTGCCTGATGCCCGCAACTTTACTTTTATTTCGGTCACAGCATGGTATATATTTTAATTTGAAGAAATAGGTTGCTCTTAGGTTAAACTATGTAAGTAAGACGTTTTTCATTTTTATTTCAAGTATTTACTTCTTAAATTTATGCAATTGCCTTATTACGTTAAACTAAATGATTTTAAAGTGCAAGAAGCTAATTTACTCACTTGAACTTACATTGAAAATAGCTTTAACACACGGGTTGTTTTTGAAACACTGATCGAAAGGGGATACATAAGCTGAAGTTTGAAATTGAATAGTAAAAATAACTAATATTATTGTATCAAGAATATGCTTGACATTTATCAGAAATAAATTTAAAATATTAAGTAAAAAAAGAAAAAAAGAAAAGTAACAGTCATCAGAGAAGCAAAACAATAAAAACTTTTCAAGCACCCTTGGACACTTTTAGATCCCTTACCTCAAGTTTTAATACAATGAATTTTTTTGCTGATAATCTCTATAGAACCTAGAAAATCTTCGGGATGCAGTTGCTTTTCTCAGTGTTGGAAAACAAAACAGTACTAAACCAATCAATGTTCCAAACGTTCAGAAACACATCCATATTTTAGAGCACAATTTCTTTCTTTCAACTTCACAGTACCAATACTATTCCGTAAAGTATAGTTCGATATTTTCAGGCTTTACCTTTTCTCAACGTTAGAAAATTAGTTACTGGTCTCATACATTCTACTGAAAATATCAAACGGCAACTACTACATCAACAAAATATTTTATTCAAGCACGGAAACGGAAAATGTTTCTGAAAATTGTTTACAGTATGTTTTTTGCCCTAGGCAAATTTTCAAACTGCCAAAGTTGCTCATATTTTTGGTTTTTGCCTTAGATTCGTTATTGCTTTTTATAATGTAAAAGGCGGAAAAAGAACATTTTTCCACACCTGCATTTCGCTCTAAAGAATAAAAATGTTCATCTTTGTTTCGTTTTTGATGTAACCTAAATTATGAAGATAGAGACACTATAACGGTGCATTTTTGTTTTTTGTAACAGAATATATGTTTCTTGATCACTATTTTAAGGTTCAATGCTTTAAGTAATTGCAGTTAGTAATAAATTATAAAAAAATGAAGTCGTTATCTTTTTTAATTGCAGAAGGAAAAAAAAAACAGATACAATTGTTATTGCATTGAAAAATTGGGTTCCTTTTAGCCCCAAAACACGAGTCAGCCACTTCCTGCAAACTTGTGCGTTATAACGGTGCACTACTCAAATTTATTGTACTGAAATTTACCATTTAAGTAAAATTCAAGGCGAAAAACAGTTCAAGTTAAATGGATTTTAACTAACAAAAATAAAAAGCACCATTTATACATTGCTAATATTTCACTTTCATTTACGATGAAAGCGATGATACTTTTTACTTAGCCCCTAGCACGGGGTAAATGAAGTAGTTTTATATTAAAAAATCCTCATCGTCAGTTATTGAATTTTGCATCAATATTTTTCGGTGTCAATCAATAATAAAGAATGATACCTTTCCGCCTTATATACTCGTCACTGAACGTAAGGGGTCGACGGTTTAAGCCACTATAGCTTCAATGTATCGAAAAAAAAAATATATTTGTTACTTAGCATATCAAAATGAGGACACGAACCTCTCTTATTAGGTAGCTTGTTTTTATGTTTTTTTAACCTCGTTTTCATGCATTTTACAACGATTATGTAAACAAACATATATTGGGATGCGCTTGTTAACGTTTTTCTTGTGAAAGTTATCGGATAAAATGTTTTCTAAGTGAAAGCATTTTGCCTTAAATGAAATCAATAATCCTGTAATCTAAACCCAATGAATTACAAAATGCAATAATTACGCAATTACGGGTGAACTATTTGCAGTAAAATAGTTAAGTAGTATGAATTTTTAAATTTTTGTTTAAATCTTAGTACATTCAGCCTATATGACCTTTTTCCATTTCATTAGAAGTAAATCAAAATTTCATCAAAAAAAAAAATTAAGGCCATTTCAAAGTTGGTTTTAAGGAAAATCTTTAATAAGAAAGTAGTTTGGTTAAGTTTAAGATTAACTTTATTATAGCTAATATTGAAGTTTTACTTCTGGGCAATTTCACGGTAACAGATGTATCAATTTTTCACAAAACAGCTTGCAAAGATAAGAAATATGGTACCCTTTTGTTTTGTTTCACGGACTTAATGAAGAACTTGGTCTTTACAGCCATATAATGCAGTTACATTTTGAATATCCCCAGGAAAAAAGTGAAATAATAGCATTTTCTCAGAAACGGATGAATCTCGTAAGATACGTCCGTTACGAAGCCAAAATACCACCATATACATACCATTTTGGAAATCTTCAAAATTTAACTGTATTTTATAGAAGCAGAATCCACGTTCTTCAAACATTTATACAATGAAACAATTGAAGGCTTCAAATATATAGGACCTAATATATTTGAAGCCTCTGCAGGCTGTTTTTTGCAGAAATTGATGCTTTTGTTCAAAATGGAATCTGCCCTTCAAATTTCTAGCATCAATAGTTAGGGAGAGTTGAATAAAAAATTGGGTAGGAGGATAAAACCAGGACCTGGCATTTTTGGCTGACTTTACTACTATATGTCGGAAAATGCATGGAACTAAATGAAGACAGTCCCTTTGTTATTTGGAGTTAAAATATAGGTAATGTAGCTGATTTATTTGTTGACGGCAACTCTGGAAGAAATTCAAGTGTAGAAGGTTTTATTCTTTTTACAACGATGTTAATATGCAGCTTGTAATTAGCTGATCAAAATAATGTTAGGTAAGTACATCACTTGATAACACTTTTTCTAGCTACTATTATAACTAGTTATTTCAGGTTTAAGATAATACTTGAAATGCGCTCAACATTCAAAGATAAATTGAAGGATTTTTTTCCCTGTAGCACAGCTTGGAAAAAAAAAACTAAAACATTTGGTAACCGATTTTGTACAACTTTCCCCTACTCATTGAAATAAATACGCATGCATGTGTTTATTTCTGAACCCCGAATAATTAGAAATGTTTTTCAAGAAAGATTTATACGCTGAAAAAAAAATAAATGTTTTTTTTTTACAATACAGTACAGCTAATTTTATAGTAATAAACTGTAAAAATTGCTAATTTTAGTTTCTTGCAGTGAATTTTACAGTTTTAAACTGAAACCTCTGTTGCCAGTATTATACTGTTGTTTTTACAGTATAATTCGGCTAATTTTATTGTTATAAACTGTAAAATTGCTATTTTTACAGTTTATAACCCGGAACTTGACATTTTTAAATTGAACCTCTGTTTTAAGTATTATACTGTAAAAACAACAGTTTATTGTTTTCAGTGTAATTAAACGGTTCAAAAAAATTGAGAATTTATTGCAGCACAACGTTGGAGTTATGGTTGATGCGCAATTTATATTTAGATTTTTTCTAAATATCAGTATAAAAAAAGTTCATGTAATCTATTTTCTCATCAATTACTAAACAAACTAAAAATTGACAAAAACAATATTTCCTGCAAACCTTAATGGCGTAGTTGGTGCCGTCTCCCCAACCCCCTAAGCATTTGACGCTAAATCTGCACTACCCTAGTTAAAGCTATGCACTAAAATATTGGAAATGTTGTTTTTAACACCAAATAATAGATTATCGCTGCTACCAATATATAGTAATATTGTAGTTTAATATATATTTCACCATATATCTTATCTAAACGACTGAATAAACACCGCCGCATTATTACAGATGCTTGCCATAAAAGTTGTATTGTTATGATTTCTGAATATGCTTTTAAGAAACAAAGCACTTCAAATTTATTTTATCACAAGTTTACTGCTTTTATTCAAATAAAATTAATTTCACTAACGAAACCTCTAAATTTCACTTGAGGAATTAACAATGCTATTGTATAAAAGATTGACAACACATATTATAACAATTAAATAAAAAGTTTAATATTTATTAAGAAAATAATACATACGTTAATGTAATAATTAGTACAAAATGTATGCATTGTTACCTTAAAAAGGTTTGGAGAACCAAATAAACGTAAAAATATATGTTTAACAATTTTTTAAAGGGAAATGCATGATTCACCAAAAATTAAATTGGAATGACAAACGCCATTTGTCGTAGACAGTTTACTGAACAGATAATCCAAAAGGGAAAAATAGGCCAATGTAGCCTGAAAAAAGTTAAGGACTATTCTTTGTAGAAAAGAAATGCTTGTTTCAATAATAGTTACAAGTAAATTAACTTACATAACTGTTAAAAAGTTTGCATTCATTTCTTACCTCCTAAATATTTTAGAACTCGTTTAGTTGAAAATTATCTCTTACAGTGAGTAGAAGATTTCGAATTTTTCTCCTCTATTTATCTGTCAATGTGTGAAAATTGACGCCCGGAGAAGTAAATATATATTCAACACGTTATAATTTGAGTAAACAACTCGACTTTTTACATAAAAACTAAGAAACCCAGTTTCCAGCTATGATTAACTGTTCATTTAGCACCGAAAAAAATTTTCAAAACATTTTTCAATTTTTCACCCACAAGATTTTTTAAAGATAGACGTTTTTAAAACACTCATGGCTCACTAGTTGCAAATCTAACGCCCGAACAAAGATAAGTGCATATTGCTGAGATTTTTCTTTTCACCCAAACAAAATGCTGTGGAAAACACTTTGCGTTCGGTGGGCGCAGAGGAATAATAAATTATATTGAAAGTAGAATAATGCCCATTATCGTATTTGGTAAAGCTTTACGGCCCATTTGGACCGACCGTGACTGAAATCTAGAAGGATTTATGAAAGCTGTTTTCCCGTACGCATGGCTGTGTTTAACGTATTTAGTGATTTTGCATCAACAGAATATTTTTGCCTCATACTAGGTAACTGAATTTGGGGAATGAACGCTTTAAGAATTCTTAATAGCAGAATATTGAAAACGGAGGCGAATTTTGAATAGCTAAACTGTGCGCTCTTAAGTGGCAGAATTTTTCAGAAACTGGTTCAAGTTTAAATATCACACGTGGATACTCTACTTATCTGCTTATAAAACTGAATAATGGGAACTAGTAGGTTTTCGGAAACAATTTTGACTAATTCAATTCAGAAAATATTTTTAGAAATTGATAATATTAACATTACTTGAAGATAGTTTTATTCAGACCAAAATGATAGTTTTGAGCAAGTAGTATGGTCAAAATGGGTTTAAAGTCAACATAACACAATAATTTCTACAACCAAATATAATATTTGTTTTCGATATTTTATATAGTGTAGTATGCTATACCAGCTTCATGTTTGTGCCTTAATTATTTTGTTTTAAATTGCTTATATACAATGCTCTTCCTAAAATACAGGGTGTTCCAAGTCAACTGTCATGACCTCTAATTCCTCAACCGTTCGTCCTAGATGCATACTTCCAATTGCAAATTTGCTCAAAATGAGGTAGAGAGTCAAAATATTGAAAGTTTGAAGCGAAAAAATGATTCTGTCAAAAAATACGAAATCTAACTTTTTATAGGGACTCCGGGTCCCCAAACTTATCTTTAGGGAAAGAATCCCCATTGAAAAATAATACTAACACAAAAAAATGACATTTGTGCGATCAAAATTTGCGGAGATATTCGAGTTTTAAATGCGCAGGGCCCGTAAACAAATTGACAAAAGAAAATTTTCGCCCTGCCAGAGGAATGACGAGCTTTTAGATTAGGGACTATAATGAAATTTGTTTCGTCCGTGTCAGAAAACATTCGCTTTTCATTGTATTCAAAAATAAATACAGATGATACAAGACTACAAAACATAACAAGACAAGGTAAATTATTATACAATTTTATACAAAGATATTAAACACATGAAATATGTAAAATCTAAGAAATAATATACATTGCGATTACATTGTCCGTAAAGCAACACCATTTCTACATACTGTTCCGTAGTGTACATCGTAACTTCAAGCCTTAACGAAATGCATCTAGTTAAGCCGATTTTATTCTGCAATGAAAGGATTACGTTATTTTAAGCAATCACTATATACAGTCGGTAAATTTATATTCGCGAATTCAGCAAGACATTTTTATTCTTTCTTACTTAATTTTTTTCGTATTTTAATTCCCATGTTAAATAACTTTTACAGTTAAATATATTTTAGGAAAAGAAAGAATATTTTGTTATTAAAGAACTCTGAATGGTGCGAATTTCGTGTGTATATGGCCCCCAAAATCACTTAAAATAACGCTAGTGTAAAGTGGTATAAGTCATAAAGTTTCATGTTTCATTTCTCCATGGATTTTGATCGCACAAATGTCATTTTTTTTGTGTTAGCATTATTTTTCAATGGTGATTATTTCTCTAAATATAAGTTTATGGCCATCTAAAACAAGTTACTTTTTTATTTCTTAACCAATTATTTTTTTCCCTTCAAACTTTCCATATCTTAACTCTCCTCCTCATTTCGAGCAATTTTGAAAATGGAAGTATACATCTAGGACGAACGGTTGAGGAAATAAAGGTCATGACGGTTAGCTTGGAACACCCTGTACATACACTGGTGACAAAAAAATCCCAACACAAAGAAAAAATTACTGTAGAGTAATGAAATTTAGGTAATACAATTGTCTAGTTAACACGTTTAATTGATTAAATGTACAAGATCACTGGCTAATTTAAGCTCAAGAAAATGCTGTGCAAATGTGAAATTATGTTAACTTAATAGAGGGTGTAACCTCCAGAATTTTGAAGGCAAGCCTGCAAGCGTGCATGCATTGTGTCATACAGGTACCGAATGTCACTTTGTGGTATGGAGTGCCATGCTTGTTGCACTTGTTGTGTCAAAACTAGGACAGTCATTGCTGACTGTGGATGATGCTGGAGTTTCCGTCCAATGATACCCCATACGTAATTAATTGGAGATAGATCTGGTGATCTTGCAGGTCATGGTAACATGTTAACACTCTGTAGAGCACATTGCGTTACAGCAGCGGTGTGAGGGCAAGCGTTATCCTGTTGGAAAACTCCCCCTTGAATGCTACTCATGAAGGGTTGTACTATAGGTTGAATAACCAGACTGAAGACAAATTTGCAGTCAGTATGTTTGGGATAACCACAAGAATGCTCCTGCTGTCATAGGAAATTGCTCGCGAGGCCAAGACTCCAGGTGTAGGTCCCGTGTGCCTAGGCCACAGACAGCTTGGATGCAGGCGGTCCCCTGGCCTCTTTCTGACCAACATACAACCATCACTGGCACCAAGGCTTAATCTGTTTTCATCAGAAATTGCAACAGATATCCACTCCGACCTCCAGTAAGTTCTGTCTTGACACCACTGCCGTCGCAAACGGCAATGATTTGCAGTCAAAGGAATCAAGGCTACAAGCTACCTGGCTCGGAGCTGTTCTTGAAGTAAGCGATTTCTTACCGTTCTTTGTGTCGCGACGGTACCACTGCAGCCCGAATGTCAGTCGCAGGTGCAGTACGATGGCGCCACAGCCGTACGCAGGGTTCGGCGATCTTCCTTCTCAGTCGTGTCACGTGGCTGCTCGGAACTCGGTCTTCTTGAGGTAGTACCATCCCTTGACCATAGCTTTCAATAATCATGCACGGTGGAAACATTCCCACCAAGTCTTTCTGCAATATCGCGAAATGAAAATCCACCTTCTCGTAGCCAAATTGTACGACCTCGTTTAAAGTCGGGGAGCTGCTGATAATGGCTTCTTCGTCTTCTTATGGGCATTCCTGGCTAACATGAACGCAATGCGTCAAATTTCACGGAAAAATAATACTCATGAGCTACAACACGCTTTTAAAACAAGCTTTATTTGCATGTTCTGAGTGATGCCAGCTTCGCCACACTTATGTGCGGAGCGCGAAATTTCAATAGATGTCATCTTTCAGTTGTATAAACACGCCTACCAAATTTCGTTTATCTAACGCAAGTCTTTCTTTGTGTTGGGATTTTTTTTTTCCGCCAGTGTAATTGCACAACATGGCTTATGTGACTTGTAGAATTCTTGTGTTTGTTCACACATTATTTTAAAATGTATTCAAACTTGAAATCCTTTGTGTAAAACTAATATTCAATAACGATGTATTTTTAAATAACCAATTAAGAACTTGAAATAGGAATAAAACGCTATTTCAAAAGCTATTCTTAGCAGCAGATTTTTATAAAAATGAAGAATGTACCTTAAAAAATGAAAACAAAATGGCTGACATGAAACATGTTGGCAATAAGGAATTCAATATTTAAAATACCATTATAAATTTCAAAAAGCTTTCTGAATTTAGGGCTTAAAACAAACGGAGAACGTTCATTAGGAGCTTGCTCAGTGTAACTGAAGAAAATGATGAGTCTAACTTCTCAGTCTGGAAGTAAAACAAAGTCTCTTGTAAGCTGCTTTCATATTTAAAGCTTCGTAATTATAAAATTCCAGCTTCATACATGTTTTTAAATAGCGTTTGATTTTACAATGCTTTGTAACTTTCTGATGTAATTTCAGCGTACATTTTTATCTATACTTTAAAAAAATATATAAAGTTTTTAATGAATCAACTCCGAGGTGCAGTAAAGTAGGGAACCGTTAGGAAAAAACATACCGAAAATGAAGATTTATTGGGGAAATATTTATAGGCCTATTTGTTATAAGATTCACTGCAAGAAACGCAATAGGAATTCACCATTTAAACATTTTAATTTAGTTCAAAGTTACTGATTTTCCGAAAATGTATGCCCACCGGTGTAGGAATGACATGAAAACTCCCTTACCGTGATTTGTATTATTAGAACTCTTATACACATTAATAGTGTATGAAATTGAATATCATAAATGGAATCGTTTTAAACATACAACGCTTTTATTTGGCCTATTCTGCAAAAACCTACACATAATAAGAAATACACATAAATGTACATGACAACACTGTTTGAGCTCTTTTTTTTTTAAACTATTTTTTATCTCAGAAAATTAATTTTTAACGTTTCTCACTTTAGTTAACGATCTTTTTAGATTTACCCTTAACCCAAATTTACGTTTCTAACTGCTTTCGTATTTTGTCATAAATAGTGTTATTTACTTCAAAAACACAAATAAAAACAAAACAAAATTAGCTATGTTTTTATTTGCAAACAATTGCTCGGACACATTTTTTTTACTTGAATGCTGCAATAAAATATTATTACCTAATTTGATACTTTCTCAAAACTGCAAATTCAAAAATTTTTTAGGTATTCACTTTTATATGCTTCTTAAAAAACGTAATACATGCATGCTTATCAATAGATATACACTGCGATGCAAAAGTTTAGACAAAATGCAAATATGTGAGTAAAAAGAAAACTATTCAACGAAATGCTTTCAAATTTCTACTGCAGGTTCACAATATGGTCCCAAATATGTGTCTGGAGTTCTTATAACTATAACTGGAATCAAATTTTGGATATTATAAAAGATATTTTTTTACATTGTTGCAAAAGTTTAGACAATAGTCAGATTTTATGCAAATATCCCTTGAAATGTGATTGGTGGAGGAAATGCGGGACTGTATTATGCATTTATAAAGTGCAGAGATTGCTGAATAAATAATCAAAATCTCAAAAGCTCTTTAGTTCTCGTGTAAAGAAGATGAGAAAGTTTGGAAGCCGAAATTTGAAAATGAACCTACTTTATTAATTTTTTTCTTTTAAATCGGCTCTAGTATGGTAGTACATTGTTTTTTACTTTGTGGAGAGAAAATTCAGACATGCGTGTCGATCAAGAAGTCCAAGAAAAATGATATTTCTTAAGGATGAAGGAATTGAAAAAACGGCTCAGACTGACGATTCGCCCCTTAATCCTACAAAACTTCAACTTGGGTCAAAAACAGCACGTGACAGCATAAGTAGATGAACAACTGAATCGGAATGCATAAAAAAAACAAAGAATTGTGCTTGAGCCTTTTCGGACAGAGTGTCCCAAATAAGCCAGATTTTATTGTAAAAGCAGCACAGCATATGATCATTGGATATTTCTCAAGTCCCGCGAAAAGAATTATAATCCATCTAGGCCATCCCAATTTTAATAATTTTTATCAAAGAAAGTACCATTCATTTTTTAGTCACGATGATACATATGCTGCTTTTCACATTAAAATCTGGCTTATTTGGGACACTCTGTCCGAAAAGGCTCAGGCACAATTCTTTGTTTTTTTTATGCATTCCGATTCAGTTGTTCATCTACTTATGCTGTCACGTGCTGTTTTTGACCCAAGTTGAAGTTTTGTAGGATTAAGGGGCGAATCGTCAGTCTGAGCCGTTTTTTCAATTCCTTCATCCTTAAGAAATATCATTGTTCTTGGACTTTTTGATCGATAGGCATGTCTGAATTTGCTCTCCACAAAGTAAAAAACAATGTACTACCATACTAGAGCCGATTTAAAAGACAAAAAGTTAATAAAGTAGGTTTATTTTCAAATTTCGGCTTCCAAACTTTCTCATCTTCTTTACACAAGAACTACAGAGCTTTTGAGATTTAGATTATTTATTCAGCAATCTCTGCACTTTATAAATGAATAATAAAGTCCCGCCTTTCCTCCACCAATCACATTTCATGGGATATTTGCATAAAATCTGACTATTGCCTAAACTTTTGCAACAATGTAAAAACATATCTTTTGTAATATCCAAAATTTTATTCCAGTTATAGTTATAAGAACTCCAGTCACTTATTTGGGACCATATTGTGTACCTGCAGTAGAAATTTGAAAGCATTTCGTTGAATATTTTTCTTTTTATTCACATATTTGCATTTTGTCTAAACTTTTGCATCGCAGTGTATTATCTGTTAGCGGCCTTGTTTACAGTGTTTTTCAGTACTTTGAGATTTTCTGACTCTTTATTCAATAATTTTCGTTGCTACTTAGATTATTTTTTGAATTTAATTTCAATTATATATTTTCAATAACAGTAATGACTAAAACCAGGCTTTGCTACGCATTTTATTTGCAGTACTTATACAAATTTTATTTTAGTTGTTATTTTTTATTTCTTCTTTGTTTATTTGAAATCAGGTTCCGTATTACTTCTTGTGACCCTATTGAATTAAAAATGCGTAAAATGTCTTAGCTGGTTGACTTTATTTTTGTAACTTCCAAAACTACTCATTTCCTTTATCATGCAGCAACCTATTCTGCGTTTCTTCATTAAGACAAATTCTCGATGCTTCTAATTTTTTGTTACAGATAGTATTTTTGTTTAATTCTCTCATTGTTTACATTTCAAAGTTGATAAATTCAGTTAATCATTTGAACATTTTTAATGAAAAATAAATATATCCACCTGTTTCATCAGCTTCTGTGCACCTTAATTTTCTGAACTTTATTATCTCAAAATGACTATTTTTGCCACAATAATCCATATCAAATTTAGTTTGTTATGTATAACAGTTAATAGAACGTTAATACATGATGAGGGTAATGCAGCCTTTTTCTACGAAATGTATTTCTTTTGCAGACACTAAATCAGTCTTACTAGTATTTCAAAGATAACATCATCTTCTTTTGCTTCAAAAAGCTATAAAGTAATATAGATTATAAGTTATTCTCTAATTTAAACTTTATTTCCGATGTACCAACTTTATTGCGAAGATATTTGTCAAAAATACTAATTGATCAAATGTATTACTAAAGCATATGAAATTCTAAGAAACAGTCTCGCATTTATTAAATTACATGGAATTTTAAAATCCTCAGTTTCAAGGAAACTGATTTAACTAATGGACTGAAGTAACTTTTCGGTTGACTTATGTAGCAAAAATTAAGTTATCCCGTCTCGATTAAAATTATTTATTTTGCTACTGCTCTTAATTTAATTTCATCTTAAACATAAAACTATTAAATGCTTCAGTAGATGGCATCAAAGATACTTCAGGAGTATGATTAGTAAGTTGAACTTCAGCCAACGAACACTTACTGAAGTTAGCATTAATTTAAATACTACTCAGAACATTTATTGAACACAAGATGTTTTAAAATTAAAAGCTGCTTAAAATCTGAAATGCAAGTGTAATGATTTGCTATAAAACCTGAAATGTCTGAATATAGAAAGAGTTCACAACATTTGTATAAGTCGCTCTTAACAAGTCTTAAAATATTACAATTTTAAGAATATTTGAAGAGGCAAGTGGATAAAGGTGACATGTGACAATCTTAGTTTTACTTACTTTTTACCATGGATGAAGGTGTTAAGGTAATATATTTTTTTTTGAAAACCTTTTCTAGAAATTAAAAATTAGTGTCACATATCACCTTTATTCACTTGCACCTTCAACGGTGTATGTGAGTTAACACAACTGAACATACACTAATTTGAATTTGTGTAAGTCGGCGAAATTCAAATGTCACATATCACCTTTATCCACTTACACCTTCATTTATTTTATATGTAACATCTAAGGTCTGATGTTTAAAAAAACTATTTAGCATTCTGATTAAATTTCGATTTTGAAAACAGCCAAAAAGTTAAAAAAGGGAGAAAGAGAGAAAATACAAATAATGTATTCAACCGATAAATCCGCCTTTTTTACAATCGATAAATTATTTACAACACTGATGACCTTTTCCCTCCCTCCTCCTTTCAAACTAACTTTTTTCCTTAAACTTTCATTGATACCCTTCATCCGGTTAAGCTAGAATTGGCTGGCACAAAAGGTATCACTGGTTAAAATAAATAAATAAATAAATGGTTAAGTGTTCTGTTGAGTTAGGGTTATTTTTTACTTGTTTTGATTCGTTTTTTATGAATTTTCATACATGCTTGAAGCTGTACAAGAATATGTAATACTAAACAATTAAAACTTGCCACATAATTATTACCTAATAAGAGAGAGCGTATCATGTTAAAACAGTTGAGTTTGTAGTTATTTTTTTTAAAGCAGGCAGTTGTGGTATTTTGTATCTGATGTGTCTTCATCAGTCCGATACTCTTAATTTATGCTGAAAAATAAGCGAAAAAATTGGGAAACATAACCCTAGAAAAAAGATCAGTTTTATTGTTTTTTTCAGTACTTAAGGAAATACCTACCTGAGTCTGAACTTGTTGTAAATGTTTAAACCATGTAAAAAGCATTTTTTTATGCTACACAGTGCAATTTAATGGGAACTTTGCATTACTATAAGAATAAAGTGAAATTTTCGCTTTTTACATACAGAAGGAAAATATTTAAGTTTGATTACGCACTAAATTTAGATCGAAATTGAAATATTTTTACCCTTTCTAGTAAAAAAAAAAACAGCACAAATACAATACGTATTAGTAAAAGAACCAAAGGAAAATATTACTGAATAAAAAAAGAAACCTTAAAGTACGCATTGCATTTATAGAACTATGTTTAAATCTTCATGTTTTAGATACAAAATAATTTAATGAAAAAAGCTAAGAGGTTCAAACATAACCTAATAAGTGCATACTATATCTTTGTATGTACTCATAATAGCTCATTTTAGGATAAATTTCGTTAAAATCGACGGTACGATTTTGAATTTAAGCAAGTCACAGACTATAAAACACCCCTTCATACATATATAAATTCAAACAAATTTACTACTTTATTATCAATAAAGAAATATATACATATTAAATTCCTTAAAAAACAATGTATTTTATATAGATTAATTATGTTAAATGAATGTTAAAAAATTAAAAAAAGGAGATATCTTATTTGAAAGTTTTTCTCTTTTTTTAACACATAAAATCCTTAAGTCACAGACGCAAAACATTTTGTCATACGGATAAATACAGATAACAGCAACGAAATTTCCATATGCCATTGTATGTAATATTTGGATTTACCTGTTAAAATTGTCAAAATTTAATGCATGAAAAGAGCAATTAAAGCGTATTTGAAGCTATGTGTGTGAAATATTTTGCAGCTGCTCCACTTTTAATGAGCTAAACACGGGATGTGCACATGAAGTAGAAAATTCAATTAAATATTGCCAACACCTGCGTTAATTTGCGATATTACCGATGCTCTAACACAAGGAAATGCAAATATTTTACTTTACGAAAGTCAGATATTTGAACTTAATAAATAGTTAGTGTTGCTAATACCCTATAATGTTTAAGAGAACAAATTGACTCTAAATTTTAACATAGCAAATAGTCTTTTATAAATTAAAGTCTTACACAGAAAGTGATCTAAAAATAACAGGATGTTTTAGTGATAGAAGAAATTAATCGTGGCAATCGATTTTAAAGCTAATATTTATTTAAAGTAGGGCTTATTTAACTTAATAAAATGTTTTGAAATGCCAAACAATTTATCCAATAGCTTTTTACATTTTAATTTAGAAATGCTCTGTAGCACCCGTGTCATGATTGATTGGATGACTGGAACATTCTCGTATTCAGTTTTCAATTTCAGGAACAGAAAATTGTGATCAAGGACACAAGTATGTTTTAAGACCCGCCTTGCTCAACGGGCAATTAAAAAAATAACCATATGGAAAATTGTACGAAAATATGACTTTACTTTGTTGTGGTGTTAAAAAATAGAGCACTTCATCGCATTAAGCAACCGTTTCTTGTTATTGACCAGTTGTCCTTGGTAGTTCAAACCGTCAGCGTACCCTAGTTTGTAGCATAAGAAATAACAAAAAAAGATATAAAGTTGCAACCCTATGGCACAGATATGCTGTTGCAATGATCTATCTGCTTTATTTCAGGATAAAAGGCAGACTACAAAATAGGTGAACGCAGAAAGTACATACATTAATAAATGAGGTTTTTTTTAAATCTATTGTTAGTTTTTCAGATAAAAATGACTATTTCGAAATAATAAGTAACGTCATATTCCAGTATTTACTCATAAAAATGTGAAGAGTTCTTTTTAGCTCTTCTAGTAGTTAAAATACGTTTCAGATTTTTCCTTGCTGTAAAAGAATACAATAACAAGTATCCGAATGGAGACCGGGGGCAAGTAGTTTTAAGACATAAAAATTAACGACAAGATGAGATAAAAATTCGGAAACTTTTATAGCATAAAACTGAAATTCCATCCAAATATACTACTGCCTATTTCCCATTATTTTTACATGTCTTATCAAGTCAAGTTTCCTACCTCAAAAAATGTGTTCTGATTCGGCTTAAATATTGTAATCTCTTTGTATGTATTATTAAAATGTTTTACGCCTCAAAATCTATAAACTATGCAATAAAGGATCTATTTTATCCATTAAGTTTCAAATATCTACATTTTAAAGGACAAAAGCCAATCCAATAATTGAATGATACTAAGTAAATCATGATGGAGTAATCTAATGAAAATCATTTAATGTTATAAAATAAATATGTGTAGTTCTGTAAAAAAACTAAGACAATAGAATACATTGTTTCTCCAAGCGAAACAGTCTTTGGAACACTAATTTGTAGCTCACATTTTTCTTTAGGATCGAATGGGATATAAAGGATTCTAAATGACGGTCTATATGGTCTTCTCTCCGGTCTGAAAACACTGTAAAAACTTATTTTCGAACAACTATTACACCTGATGCACGTAAATAAATGCCACAAAATCGATTTGGATTGAATCCAAATGTTTCAATAAAACCTACAGCAGATCGCCCATGAAAACCATCGAAAAAACTCAGGAGAAAATCTTTCATGAAGTTAAAGCATCCTTCGCTTGTAAGATCATTCAATTGTGCGGTTTACCTGAGTTTAACCATTTACCTTAATATCGGGAATGTTTTCTTCAGTTCATGAAATAAATGAAGTTAAAAAAAAACAATGTCATTAGTACGGTTGGAAAGATTCACGAAATGCAAAAAAATCGATTTTTAAAGTAGTAAGATTTTCACAAAGCAACAAAGTTACGTATACAGAACTTTTAAGAACCTAACATAGCAAACTTACTCCATATATTTATAAATATCTATGTATTTGAAATTAATCGGCAGTTCAAGTGATAGTACAGCAAGAGTTAATTGTTAATTGTATTCTGTGTGTTTTTTTATTATTATTTTTGTTAGGGCGGTTTTTTTTATAAAGGAACATGTGTCACTTTTCCCTGAAAAATGCAATCGTGTTCAATCAGTGAGAGTATTTAATTCTATTTACTGTAGTATAAAATATAATTTCAAAATAATACTATGATTAACTGATCCGTACGAAACATTTGCACTTGACACAAGAAACGGGATTTTCATTAATTTTTTGAATAACAGCAAAAATGTGAGTTGAATGTTAATTAATCACTCGTAGCGGTAAAATAACTATTTAAAATGACATCTTACTTTTTAATTATGGTGAAGTATTACTTTAATAATTGCGCACCCCCCCCCCCCCCACACCCACACACACAGAGAAAAATATTTTGAGAAATATATCTTTATGATGGTAGAGAGCTAGATTAGAATTCTTTTGAAGAAAAACCCATTAAAAGATATTTTTAAGCCGTTTAAATTATTAATCTGATTCGAACTCATATGTCAATTTGAGAGAAAAAACATTAAGCCCCTTAGATTGACAAAAATCAGACAAACAAAAAGTTTAAAAATAATTCGAAAGCGTTCTTACATATTCGAAAGCTGTTGGTTAAAATGAATTAGGATTGAGGCAAGAATATTATTTTATCAATTTCTTTCTTGATGATACGCTACGTGAGCTGATACATACACTTTAATGAAAAAAAAAATCCTTTATGATTTTAGTCTTGTTCATGTTTTAATTTGATTTTAAAGAATATTAACAAGCAACAAAATAAATGCTTGACTTGTATTTAAAGCACTATAAGGAAGCATGCTCTCAAAGGATCTAGTTTCCTCTAGACCTGGATCAATTCTCTCTGAAAATGAAAGAAACTTGATCATTTTATTATTATTATTATTATTATTATTATTATTATTGAAATCGTTTGTAAATTCAAAGAAAAAAAAAGCATGACATTTTGTCGAGCAGTAAATGTAACGTAAAAGAGTTTAGCTCCATTGATTTACATATAAGTTACAAGCTCTCCAACAATAATGAGGATCAGCTGTCACAAGTCTCCCCACTGATTCGTTTTCAATATAGTTCCTTCAAGGGTATGAAGTGTAGTAGTTTCCTTATGTATACTATCTTTGACAGGACGCAGATGTATTCGAAACTGATTTTCTCTGAAGTGTTCAAAGCAAGTAAATAGTTGTATTAATCAGATGAAGATATCCAGGTTTTATACTTCCCCTATCAAACAAGATACGACATCAACATATTTCACTTAAATATTTTCTGTGTTTGTTATTAATAACATTATAATTGTACAGTAAGCTGTTTCTAGGAATGAAAGACTTCCCAAATACTCTCAGAATGAAGTCAAATATTTATTTAAATAACTGAATTGTTTACTCAGGAATTCTGAGATGATTTTCTAACAAGATATGTGTCAGTTCGGAAAGCTGAAGACGTCACGAAGCTGTTAAATGCAGATATATTAACATATACCCCTTTGGACACGATGTAAATATAACAGTTTTCTGCCATAAATGCCATTTCTTTGCACAGTTGGAATCTTTTGTTTAAATTTGACAGGGAGATAATGTATTGTTTTGCTATCGCTATGGGATAGGAAATGCACGATTGTACATTTAGTTTTCTATTGTGTATTTTCTAGACGTGAAAATGAAAGTATTCCATTTATGTGGTTAAGGTAGAAAGACACTGATAATTTACTTGTTAAAGCCTATATCAATGAAGTTTGATAGTTTAAATAGCGCAGTAGTAATAAAACCACATTTAAAACTATTTTAATTCAGATAGTAATTTTTCTAATTACACATCGCTATCCTGTTTATTAAATTTTATATCTTTTTTCGCCAAAAATAGAAATGACAAATAGGATAAAATGTCCTAAAGTATTTTCAAAAGAGTAAAGAAGACATTTAAAAAACATAAAACAATTGCAAATTCTGTGTTTGAAAATTCATTACTTAAGATGAATGAAATAGTCATCAAAAGGTAGAGATACATCTGAAGGACTGAAAATCGCAGAAACATGACTGAGTGACAAACATAGATTAAGTCCTTGCATGCATGGTTTTAATATTAAAAACATAGCTTCTTATTCACTTATCAAAAAAGAAAGCACAAAGTAACAACTAACACCTGCAGCTTATTTGTATTTGAGGTGCATTTGTATTTTTTTAATTGTGTAAAAAGAAAACAAGTATGCAAATAAATAGAAAAACAAAAGTGTCGGCATCAAAGAAACTGGTGCAGTATTGTAAATGAGACTTGGAACTTGAGACATACTATTAGAATGATAAGACTTCATAAAGCATAATTTCAAAAAACAAAAAAAAGTCTTGAATTGTTACTTGAAGATGGAGCTAAAGATCCTAATCATGTAAGCAGTCATTATAAAACTGGGGATGTCATACTTATTCCTTTAAAAGTAAAAATATTGCTTAAGCAGCTTGTTTTTCGTTGAGATTCGTTCAATGCTATCACTCAAGCAGATTTATAAAAATACTTTTCCAAAAGCAAAATTACTACAGAATTCACTTTCTTGTGATTTAAACATATCATATTTGCGAAACTAAGAAATTATTTCTCGCCATTATTCCTTGAAGTGGATTTTTAGTAAATTCTTTTGTTATTACTAGTATTAGAAAACTTATTGTTTTTCGTGCCCCTATTTCATCTTTTTATTTTTTTCCAAATCACTGATATAAATTAAATTTTTTTTTTCAATTTTTATTGCAGTGATTTCTAAAAAATAAATAAATATGCTTTTGAACAATTTATTTATAATTGTAATTTGTGTGTCTGTGTGTGTGTGTGTGTTTTTATTGCATTAATATTACCCCTTCTGATTCAGAACTCACGATTTCTTATGAAGAATACCCGACTTTGATACTCTTTATAATTATCATACGTTTTTTGTTTGTCCATTTTGTTAATAATGACACTAATACGAATCTAATTTAATATGTCTTAACAAATACTCATTCAATTAAGTTAACTCTTAAATGATTATAATACATCAAGCGGTTTATTTATGTTTTACTTTATTTATATACACGCATACATTTTTAGCATTTGTATCTTCAATTATTCCTTTACCAAGAATTTGAGGGAAATCAATTGATGAACTAAACTATTTTCATTGTTTACACCACTTAAACAATCATGTTTTGCAACAAAAGATTCCGATTCAATTATATTTTATGCTTATTTACGTTGAAATATGTGTACTAGGAGATTTCGAACCTGCATGTTATTTCTTTGTCTGTTGACTTTCTAACGAGCATTTGCGGTAACTTTGAGGTTGCCTTTATTTGATTTCACGTTGTTTTTATTTACTGCAATAAACGCAACCAATGTAAATACAGGAAGTCGGATGCTTTTACCAACCATGAACAAACATTAAACAATGGGAAAGAGGTATTGCTTAGAGAAAACTAGTTCAATTAGTTCAACATATTTAATTTCATTGTGAGAAAATTATTTCCAAGAAAACAAAGAACGGATTGGATAAATTGAGTGGCAGATCAAGTGAAGTCACAAGTGAGAAACACAAAATTCCTTTAACAGAAAAATAACGAAATTTAATTGAAAATTGCTGGATAATTTTACGCATGTTCTCATTTTATTTCATATTCTTATTTTCAATGTCTTGCTAAAATTAAGAACTTGTAAGAGATGTATTAATGTAACTAGTTTCTAAAGCGTATTAATGTATAATTATGGAATTTTTTCACCAAAAAAATTAAAGCTACATGTTGTCCGCTTTAGACAAACGTTAAATATTATATATTTAGATGTAGGAAAGGAAAATATTCCTTTTGCGAGTACTTGTTATGTTGAATCAGATAAAATTTAACCCTTAAGGCTTTTCTATCATTCATATAATCATATTCTCGAGTAATTCGATTATTACTTGTACAAACACCTACCAGTCAATTTAAAATGTTGAACTAATTTAACAATTTAAAGAAAGAGTACTGTTAATTTAACAAAAGTAGTTAAGTTTTTAGCAATAACTTAAAATATAGAAAAAAAAAATAATAATTTTGACACAACAATTTCACTATGTAGTATTTTACTTTTTAACTAAATTATACAGTTGAACTCTTCATATCATAATTTTTTAATATGAATGTGCCCATTAGCATGCGTTTCGCTTGTTTGCACGGAAAAAGATTTTTTTTTTCTTTTCTTTTTGATTAATATAAAATTTTCAGCAGTGCGGAAAGACTGCGTTATGCTTCTGACAGTACGTGTGCAAAATGTCATTAATCTGAGTTCATATCTTTAGTGGCTTTAGTTTGAAGCCGTTCATTATAAACATTTGTTAATTTTAAAGATTTTTTTAAAACTAATAATTTATATTATTTCGCTATAATAGTGTCTAAAACTTGCCATATTGTATCTTTAGAGGTAGTGCAAATTTGTATTGATGTCAGCCAATGGCTTCTGTTATCTCTGGGGCTGTTCATTGTACGAAATTCTTTAACTGTATCATTTTTTACCAATACTTTTTACTTTAGTTGAATAAGAAATACGAATCCTGACAAAAGTGCAAAACAGCTGCCAAATGGTACCATTAGAAGGTGTGCAAATTCTTATTGTTGTTCCAAATGCTGTCAGTTATAACTTGGACCGTTCATTATACAAAATTCGTTAATTTTATAATTTTGATGAATATTTTTTTAAAAAAGAAACTAATGATTAGTGTCAAAAGTGCCTCAAATTTGTAGTCACACTAAATAAACCAAAAGACATCTGTTGGAGTTAAAGCACATAATTTATAATTCAAGCAATACTCAGAATTGAAAAAACGATATAACTAAAACATTTTGTAAAATTAACAGCCCCACAAGTAACTGAAGCCTTTTATTCCCACAAATAAAAATTTCTACCCACTCTAAGAGTATCACATGGCAACTTTTCCGCAACATTAAAATTAAGGAATTGATTTTCTTATTGAAAATAATGAAAAAACAATAAACTAAATAAATTTTAAAAAATGCACGGTCCCCAAATGAAGATAACTCAGATCAATGAAATTTTGTTCACATACTAACAATAACATAAGACACCTTTTCCGTGACATTGCATATCTGATATTTAAAAAAAACTTTTTTTATGCCCTCTAATGTGAAAATAAAAACATTAAATGGAGATTTTTCGTTATAGTCTATAAAAATAACAAATATTAAAATTACTTTCAATCATTGCTTTTCAGGAAAATATCGCCATTATAGTCCAACGCAATTTAAAAAATGCACAGTGTTTGCACTTTGTCGCACTCTGCGCGTTATGTTACGAAACATAATTGACCTGCTTAATTTTCTAAACATTTTTATGCTATGGAAGGATTGTATTTCTTACACGCAATAGTTACTAGTTTATTTTAAAAAAGTAACGTAAAATATGGTAGACATTGTGCGCTTACAAACTATGACACTACGTGGAGTTACCGTTACTGTTTTAAATTTTTCTAAATTTGTACTGTGAGAACAAAAACGATAAGATTAACAAAAAAAACCGCACTGTATATATACTATTAAGTGTAACTAGTGTATCCTCGAAATGTACTCCTTTCTCTTTTTCAGCTATGTTTACATACCAGTTTTGATCTGAAAAATAATAATAATAATACATAGTTAAGCACCAAATATTAATAAAATTACTGAATCTTTATTTACTTAAGTTTTTACATTTCACTTATGTTTAAAAGCAATAGAAATTGGGCAATGTTTCGTTTACTGTTTTAATTACGTTTCTTCTAATACTGTTGCAAAATATTTACAAAATTTCTTATTGAAACATACAGCTTGAGCACTGTTAAAATAATTGGTATTTGACACACGCGCGGGTAATTAATAGAAAATTGGAATAATAATATTTTATTACCGTCTACTAAAAGAGCAGTTTTGTGATAATTGCTACAAAAATTAAATCAATAAACTATAAACACAAAATTTTGAGACTTAATTACTAGAAACTTCAGAAAATAGTTCACGTCGTTTTTCTATTTTGCCAAAAGGCATGGTGCAGTTTTTGTTTGTTTAAAGCATTTTTAATCCTGGAGTATTCTAACAAAGGCTTCATATTTATGCATATGATTAATTAAATTCAGAATGAAATCAATATTTTGAACGTAAAGTGATCATTACTTTAACTATTAATAAGCGGCGAAGAAAACTTATGTTTTCAGATAACTACTGCTCTCGCGTGAATTAAATATTTATTTAGATAGACGCATCATTTTGACAAAAATTAGATTGAAAAGAATTTCGAAGAAGTTGCTGAAATTGAATTCTGTGGAAGTTTTTAAAATGCTATGTATGTTTTAGGACAATATTTGCTTTAATTAATTTTTTCAGTTACGCAAAAGGAAAAATATTGCACAATAGGAAATGTGCTGAAACTTTGTAGTATTATACTCTAGTTATTTACTAAGAATAATGTTTAGGATAATTCACAACAAGACGTTTAAATTTAAAATGATTTTATAAAATTATTAACCAATATGAATTTATTTTCACTCATATTGATACGAAACGCCTGTATCAGAAATGTTCAGAACGGAAAGTACATGTTTTGAGAAGTATAGTTTCTAAAAGCAGACGCAATAAAAATTAATCTAAACAATTACTGGTTACATATCATCAGTTGCGAAGTATGAGAGAAAAATATGCTATGTGTTTCAGATATAACTTATTATTGCCACTGAAGTTTGGATCATATAATATGTTTTTGTTTTGTATTAGATTTTGAGAATTACAATTTTAACCTTTCAGCGGGTGCACGTATGTGATAAATACACTAGAGATTACTTTCGTTTTATACCTTCAGTTCTGGTGGCCGAATCTTGGCTATTCTACCCTCTCTCTTTGACCTACTTTCAGTCTTTCAACTTTATGACTTTACTATAACGTATGTAGGAAATATGTGTGACCTATCATGTATGCAAGACAGCGCGCAGCTAATTAAAGAAGGGTTTGACTTCAATTGTTTTTAATGCAAAAAAGATAAAATAAAATAACGATAAATGTACTAACGTTACGTTGACCTGTTATGTGAAATGATGTAAGAAATAGTTTGGAATACATTTACCAGATGACAAAACCTAATTTTTCTAGGCACATACATCCGAAGTTGATAACTGAAATATGTTTGAGTCTACTTTTTAATACGGATGTAAAGGCAAATTTGAATTACTCTGATGAATTGTCTTGTGAAATTTTGCAGAAATGATTTTTTTATTCACAATCAATTCTTATGTAAATAGGAACTTAAAAAGCAACTCATAGTGAAATATATATATATATATATATATATATATATATATATATATATATATATATATATATATATATATATATATATATATATATATATATATTAAAAGCATTGTCACCAATTCAATTAACAAAAATAAAGGAAAATTAACTCAAACACAAACATATTCTCACCGTTACACGAAATAATTTATACTAATGTTAATGCGAAACATTAAGAGCAAGAATCTGAGAGAGTGTCACGGCTGTGATTCATGACCTCTCAGTTTTTTTCCAAAAAATTACCAAATGTTTATTATCTTATTGAAAGACCAAATCCAGAATGTTTTGTTCTAAAGTTGGGTTGTTTAGTTTTTATGGATCCCCAAAGTTGAAAAGATCAAAAATTAAGCAGATTTTCAAGACATGGAAGTTGCTGTGAGCCAAAACTCTTACCAGGAACTGTTGAACTCCAATTTTCTTTTTGTATATGGAATGTAGAAGGTTCAAACTTTACAAAATGACTGTTAAATTCGAGGTAAGTTGCTGCCGTAAGGTCAGTGAAGGCCCTCAAAACAAGGCATTTTTGACGCTTTTCAGCATTTTTGAGGTCCAAAAACAGCTTGTACATTTCAGTTGCCACGGCAAAAGTAGTGTCGTTTGAAAGACCAGTGTAAGCACTTTAAAATGATGTATAAATAACCGAGGAAAGTTCAACGTGCTTTTAGTTGCGTAAGGCCGAAATATGAAAAATGTCATATTTTACCGATATTCAAATGGTCATAACTTCCTCTGCCAACAATATATTGAAATATTTTTTTTGCCAATGTCATACTCTATTCGTTATCTTAACAGAACAGTTGTGTCCTTTGAGGCGAAATGTAAAAATTTTTTTGACAAAAAATGCATTTTTCCCTGTACATTTTTTGTAAAAAAATTTTTCACATTTCACCTCAAAGGACTCAACTGTTCTGTTAAGACGAAGAATGGAGTATGACATTGGCAGAAAAAATATTTCAATATGTTGTTGGCAGAGGAAGTTATGATCGTTTGAATATCGGTAAAATATAACATTTTTCATATTTCGGCCTTACGCAACTGAAAGCACATTGAACTTTCTTCGGTGACTTATACATTATTTTAAAGTGCTTACACTGGTCTTTCAAACGACACTACTTTTGCCGTGGCAACTGAAATGTACAAGCTGTTTTTGGACCTCAAAAACGCTAAAAAACGTCAAAAATGCCTTGTTTTGAGGGCCTTCTCTGACCTTACGGCAACAACTTACCTCAAATTTAACATTTATTTTGTAAATTTTGAACCTTCTATATTCAATATACAAAAAGAAAATTGGAGTTCAACAGTTCCTGGTAAGAGTTTTAGCTCATAACAATTTTCATGTCTTGAAAATCCGCTTAATTTTTGATGCCGCACCTTCACCTTTAGTGGTCCCTAAAAACTAAACAATCAACTTTAGAACAAATCATTCTGGATTTGGTCTTTCAATAAGATAATAAACATTAGGTAATTTTTGGTAGAGAATCTGAGAGGTCATGAATCACCTCATAATGCTAGGCGTGACAGTTTCTCAGATTCTTGCTCTTAACGACAACTGTCAGTTTGTTTGGATACATTAACGGGCTAATGTCTGAAAAGTTCGTAGTCCATTAAAAATTGCTAAACAAACAAACAATTAAAACCATAAATTTAAAATGAAACATACTTTGTCTTCCGACTTACAGTGATACTTGAATAATATGTATCGGCGAAATGTAGTCTACCACTTAATTACAAAGTAAAGCATTGACATCACTACTGTGTGTGCTCTTAATATCAACAAGAGTTACATGCAAATCCTAATAATTAGTTGTAAGCAGTATTTTATATGAGTATCTATTATCTCATTCCAAAAGTCAGTCAATGATTATGACAATTTGTATTAAGTGCTCAAATGTTTCACACAAAAACAAATTAAAGAATTTAAAATTAAAATCTATTTTACACTTCAATAAAACGAAAATCATAAGGATTTAGTTATGTAAAAAATGCCCTTAGAAAGGACAACGTAATAAGAAAATGATTATTACACTGTCCTTTAAAACAATTAAAAATCAATAATGCATTTTGAAATCAATCTTTTTGTATAATTTGTAAATGAATACGCTATTTTTTATAGATTTAAGCAACCAGTATATAATTCGCGCAATTAGTTTCTGTATTAAGCTCGTTCACCTTTAAAAAACGAGATCTTTTTTACAGAAAACCACCTGGGATGCAGGAAGAAAAAGGACAATACCTGACTTACGGAACAGGGATATATTTGTCCTTTCTTATCTATAGGGCTCACAAATATCTTAGGACATCATTTCTCAGAAATAGAAAGTCATTCTGCTCACATCCTTACATCACTCAAGTTTAGGATGGATCCGAGCGAGATGAAAGACACTTGTCGCCTGTACTTTATTCTTTTTCACGCCACCCAATTGCTTTTTGTGGGAAATAAAGAGAAACCTTATAATTCCCAATGTCTTCTACTTATGAAGAAGAAAAATAATTAGTTTAAAATAGTAATTTTGTTAAGTGAATTACATTCTAATTAAAAAGAAAACTATTTACAATTTAAATAAACTTCTGTTATAGCTCCAGTTTGACTTGGAAGAAAAACTCAGGCATTAATTTTTTCATCTTGCTGTACAAAACTGTTTTTCAACCTTCAAAATATTTTTTTCTGCCTTATATCGTATATTTGCTAAATATGTAAACTCAATTACGTGATTAAAATTAAGGCGTGTGTTATGTTGAACAAAAAACATTCGGGAATTGAAAAAAATGTATCAATGACCTTCATCCATACACAAAAAAATATTCTCATTCTTTCAAAGTATTTAATTTTATCCTAAATTGAAAATACAGTATTGATTAGTTTAGTGTGTCCAAAAGAAATTGAAATGCTTAAAACTTTCTTTTAAAGCGATTATTCTAAACAGTACAACTTTTAAAACTGGAAGTGCGCTATGGTATCCCAAAAGAGCCACAGAGAGTCAAATGGCAATTTAAATCCTACGATCAAAAATTAAAAATGGTTTAGAGTAAACGACAGCTAAAATTGTGGAAGAGATCAAAGACATTAACATAAACATTCGCAAGACCAGGAACCTCATTTCGAATTTTTCCAGGGGGGGGGGCAAAGGGTACATACACAATGTAAAATTTAACAAAAATTGGCAAAAACCAAGCTAACTTATATGCCAATACATTGATTTCCCAAAGTCTGGGGGGGTCAATTGACCCCCCCTGCCCCCCTAAATGACGGGCCTGCACAAGACCAAATACTTAGGTATAGGGATCAATGGAAAATGTTATTTTGTTAGACGATGCTGCTCTAAAAATGCATATGTTTTTTTTTTATTTTGTCATTTAACTTTTTTATGATAAATTTATTTTTTTTTTCCAATTATATATTATCTTTAGGTGTCAATTTAGTTATTTAAAGGAAGGTTCATCTATTATTTTTATAATTTCATGTTGCAGAAACAGCGCATCGCTGTGTCGCTGATTCTTGAGTAAGTCAGTAGATTATTTTTTAGTTCGGGGAGAAAAAAAACCTAATAAAAATAATTTTAAAAAGCTTACATTTCAACTAATAAATATTTGTACTGCATTTTCTCGAATATAATCCTCACGCAGCATGTACTTAGCATCTTATTTCTAAGCATTTCTTGGGAAAGATTTTGGTTTAATGATCAATCTAAAGGTTTGTTTTATCTTGCAGACTATTTTTTTTTTGTTTTTAATCTGCGTTACAGATTAGTGAAAGGCATTTTACTATTGTTGTTCTAAATAAGTTATAAATATTTTTAGCTAATTCAAAATAGCTGGAAAAGCATATTTAAAAGCCATTTGATATAAAAGTTAAGTTGTCATGGTTCAGTTAACAGAGTGTTTCAGATAAAATAAAGATCTTTTCTCTAGCTCGTTCATACCTGTTTATTCTGGCAAACAGTGAATTTACCTTAAAAATCACGTAATATTGTGATTTCTGAAATTTCAGAGTCCAATATTTTGATGCACCAAGAGTCAAACACACATATTATCTAAATATATACTTTCATGGTTCACTATTGGTGCGAGGTTATTTTAACAGTCAAACTTACAAAAATAGCTTTTTTTCTAAAGAATTTTAAATGTTGTCACCAAGAGTCAACCATTAGTCTGCCTTTACAGTTTGGTGGATGTAGTAGAAAGCATAATAAATGCCACGAGCTTGGTTCTCTTGTGGTACAGAAAGTTTTCGGCAATGTAAATTGGTATACTTTTTGCAAAGAACCAAACAGAATTTAACTTTGCTCCTGCAAAACATTTTTTAAAAAATGTTTAGCGCAAAAATAAAAGAAAAAAAACACGCGTCAAACAGCTATATGTAGAAAACTTATTTTGAAAAAATCAAACATTTCAACTGTTCGAACCTGAATGGTTTGTCTGATTAAAAAATAAATAAGTAAATAAAATAAAATAAACTCTCATGTCTCTTAACTTTCAAAATAAGAGCTTCAAAATGTGTTTTCTTGCGACATTTCTAGCAACTTGCTAAAACATAATTTTAAGTGCATCTGCTTTAAATTATAATGAATACATAACTACTGCAATTATAACGTTTTATTCGTACCACTAAAATCACAGAGAAGTGGTTTAAATAGGTATAAAATAATTAAAATGTCGGTGATTTTTATTGGATCATTTGGCAACTTTTGTTAGAACAAAAATCTTTTCAGGCTCTTGAAATACTTCACAATAACTATACTACAGCAATTATCCACCGCCGCAAAAGGATATTTATATTTTTTTTAACTCCCCTTTATAAATAAATCCAAGCAAAAAGGAAAAAAAATCCGTGGTCACTAATGGAGTTTCTCATACATACAATTCCGATTCGTACCTTTATCGTCTGAAGGTAAAAAGAACGAGAAGCAAAAGCGGCTGGAATCTTCCTGCGCTTCCCGCGTCGCGCGTCTAGCGGGAATTCTGGGACGAATCAGACTACTACCCCGCCACGCTTCTCACCGTCCCTCCAGAAAGATACGGAAAACAGTCCGAACTTATTGTGCGAGGCAGACACCTAAAGCGCAGCGGCGCTCTTATGCTTCTGAGACTCAGAAGATTCAGGAAAAGAACCACTTTCACGCGAACTCGCGGGTCGTGAGGAACTTTCCACACACTTGTGTCGCTGACTTCCCTCCGCTCTGAAAGTTTCTCTTCTGCAATTTTCATTTGGGTTCAGGTGAGGCCTTGTTGTTTTCTTCGCGAATATTTGTTCATAAAAAGTATTATATATTATTTTTCTAAAAGGCAGATTTTTTTAATGTTTTT
Source organism: Uloborus plumipes (assembly GCA_038373865.1). Lineage (NCBI taxonomy): Eukaryota > Metazoa > Arthropoda > Arachnida > Araneae > Uloboridae > Uloborus > Uloborus plumipes. The sequence continues at coordinate 69,538 of JAXGGA010002342.1, read as the reverse complement.
TTTTTGGTTTAGTTACTTTTTTATCAACAATTCACTAAATAAATAAATTAATAAAATTTCATTTATAAATTTTATATATAAAACATAGCTAATGATATTTTAATCATGGAAATATATATAGTTATGTCTAAAAATATATTATGTTTAAACTTTTTAATTAATTATTAATTTATTTAATGGGGCTTTATTTATTATGTGTTTTTTTTCTTTTCTATTTGGCTTAAGTTACAGAAGTTTTCAATTTTTCAAAACGAAAAAAAAAAAAATAAATAAATATACCTTCATACATTTTATATACAAAACAGAGCTAATGATATTTCAGTCATGGAAACGTATATAGTTATGGCTTAAAGTATATTATATTTAAACTCTGTTGTAAATATGCATTTTTGTAAAAAAGTATGTTTCGTAAATGTTATTTAAATGTATATTTATGCTTGTTTTTGATGCTCTGAGGAACGCTTTTTGAATTTTAGTTAAATGCACGTCTTTCAATGAATTAAGGCACATTTTGGTGTAGTTTCGTTTTTGAACCTACTGCAAAAATGTGCTGCTAAAGTTATTGAATGTTTTGATGGTACAATTTTCAATTAAAAAGGAATAGGAAAAATACTCTATATTTAAAAACATATGTATTTTGAACCGATAGATCAAATATCGCGTTTTCCGGTTATGCGTTAAATACTTTTTAAACGTGCACTTTGGCATTTAAACTTCTAATATGATCTTTCAAGTAATATTTCAACATGTCTTGCATTTAAGGTACTTAGACCGTTCTAATAAAATTGAAAATACGTTGCTTAACTCATGATTTATTGCATTTCTCAACAATCGTCTAAAACATATTTTTGCATAACAATAATAGAAATGCTTGGGTCATGTCTTTTTCAAATGTACAAAATGAAATATATTTAATGATACGTTCGTAGTATACTATAAATATACATATTTTAAATTACCTTTTATTTTCAAACTCTTTAGCTTAAAAGTGGCTTATATTGGGAAGTACTTTTATGTTGAAGCACTTTTATAACACATATTTTTAGTCCTTTTCTGCACTTTTAAATACTGTTAGTGTTTTAATGGAAAAAAAATGATCATGAATTTTTGATTTCATGCATGTTTATCTTAAATACATTAAGGTTTTGGCTCAATGAAATTTTCAAATAAACTTTTAGTAATGCACTAAAGCATTCAAAGGGTTATGTTTTTTTTTTTTTTCATGACGTTAGGAAACGAAATATCTTACCTATGCACGAATGTAATTAATATCAAAATTAATTCGATACTTTTAAGTACATTAACTTAGATTTACAATTTGATGTTTATTTTTTTCTTTTAGCTTCAGGAATCAACTCTCGCTGTTTTTAGTAGCTTTAATTATTTAACTTGAATTAAAGAATAATTAATATTTACGTTTCTATTTAAATTTTTTGAAAATCTTAAAATGATATATTTTATCATTTCAAGATTTTACTTCTAAACTAAAAACAAGTAAAGAGTAAAAGTTCAAAAAACTGCTTTCGTTACTTTCAAAGCTACGATTTCAAACTTAGACTAAATTATTTTACATTGTACTTGAAAAACCCCGTAACAATTACATAACAATATAATTGCTTTAAAACATAACTTTTATTCGTTTTAATTATATTATCTAAAAATACATTTTTCAACATACATGTATTTCTTTTGGCTGAAAATGAGAAAGGAAAATGCAAATGGCTTGAGTAATTTTACTGGCCATGTGGACCAGCTGGGAAAACGCGCCTCATGCAAAATGTGAAAACTAGTCTAGGGTCTTAATTTTTGATTTTATGAAGACAAGAAATATACAGAACAACGAAAAAATAAATAAATATCTGACTTTTTTTTCTTTCAATTACATTTGTTAAATTTGAATTTTGCGGCATATTATTAAATAAATAAGATTTATTTGTTAGTGTTGTAGTTTACTTTCCTTGCTAAAAACAAATCCAGCTAGCTCTTTATTGGTCGCTATTTCACTAATCATGTGAAAGAAGAAAAGCCAGAGACATTACACTCTTGGCTGGATTTACAGCCTCATCTGACTGCAAATTTTAAAACATTGCGAAAGGCTCTATGGCCAATTAGCTCCGGTATACTCTAAGGTCTTAACCAACAATGTGTAAATAAGAAAAAAATACGATATATTTTTTATATTATGATTTCATAGCGTATGTACGTATTGCATATGTAAATTAGGGTAATAGTATTTCAATTAAACAAAAATCGTTTTTAACTGGTATACTGCAAAAAATAAACTGTTGTTTTTACAGTATAATACTGAAAGCAGAGGTTTAAATTTAAAATTCAAAGCACAGTAATAAAGTGTAAAACAAGCTTTTTTATAGCTTATTACTGTAAAATTTAGCAATTTTAAAGTTTATTACCATAAAATTAGCTGCATTTTGCTGTAAAAACAACAGTATAATACTGGCAGCAGAGGTTCTACTTTAAAACTAAAATGCACAGTAATAAACTGTGAAGCTAGCAATGTTAGTTTACAACTAAAATTGCAATAAAATTAGCTGTATTATACTGTAAAAACAACATTTATTTTTTACAGTGTGGGTTATTCAAAAGTTTTTTTTTTCCAACTGTGTGTTGCACCTATATGGAGAAACATAATCTATAACAATTAATTTCCAACTAAATATTTTTAAATAATGCGATAAAAATATATTGCTATGTTTAATGAAGTAAAAATGTAAATGTACAATTGAAAATAGTCTAAATACATGTGTAGTGCTATTAAGAATCTTGGAAAAACATTACTTATAAAAAAAACTTTTTCTGCTCTTGTGCATTAAATCTCTCATTAACGTTGAACTAGTTTGCTAGCAGTTTTTCTTTTGCATTTGCATTTTCACGCATTTGGGGACATGTTTTAATTCCGTAATCTTCTCTTTCTTCAACGCTTAATTGATAAGAAACTAAAACTCACTTCTGGCAGAGCAATTTTGTTAAGAATTTAACATAAAAAGTGAGACGTGTGAGACGTAGCCATTTTAAAGTTTTCATAAAGAAACTATCCATATATAAACAGTCCAGTCACATTAATGTGACCACCTGTCAAAAGCCAGAATAACCACCTACACTAAAACTCACTTCTGGCATAGCAATTTTGTTAAGAATTTAACATAAAAAGTGAGACGTGTGAGACGTAGCCAATTTAAAATTTTCATAAAGAAACTATCCATATATAAACAGTCCAGTCACATTAATGTGACCACCTGTCAAAAGAAAGAATAACTTTTCTCAGAACGGACTGCTGCGAGACGTGCAGGAAAAGAGTCAATTACACTGGCGGAAAAAAAATCACAACACCAAGAAAGACTTGTGTTAGATAAACGAAATTTGGTAGGCGAGTTTATACAACTGAAAGATGACATCGATTGAATTTTCGCGTTCCGCGCATAAGTCTGGTGCAGCTGGCGTCACTCAGAACATGCAAATAAGGCTTGTTTTAAAAGCGTGTTGTGAAGCTCGTGTGTATTATTTTTCCGTGAAATTTGACGAATTGCGTTCATGTTAGCCAGGAATACCTTAGAGAAGACGAAGAAGCCATTATCAACAGCTTACCGAGTTTAAACGAGATCGTACAATTTGGCTACGAGAAGGTGAATTTTCATTTCGCGATATTGCAGAAAGACTTGGGTGGGAATGTTTCCAAAATGCATGATTATTGGAAGCTATGGGCAAGGGATGGTACTACCTCAAGAAGATCGAGTTCCGAGCTGCCACGTGGCACGACTGAGAAGGAGGATCGCCAAATCTTGCGTACGGCTGTGGCGCATCGTACTGCATCTGCGGCTGACATTCGAGCTGCAGTTGGTACCGTCGAGACCCAAGGAACGGTAGGAAACTGTTTACTTCAGGGATAGCTCCGAGCCAGGCAGCCTGTAGCCGGTATTCCATTGACTGCAAACCATTGCCTTTTCCGACGGCAGTGGTGATACGACAGAGCTCACTGGAGGTCGGAGTGGAGATCTGTTGTAATTTTTGATGAAAACAGATTCTGAATTAGTGCCAGTGGTGGCTGTATATTGGTCAGAAGGAGGCCAGGGGACCGCCTGCATCCAAGCGGTCTACGGCCTAGACACACGGGACTCACACCTGGATTTATGGTCTCTGGAGCAATTTCCTACGGCAGCAGGGGCATTCTTGTGGTTATCCCAAACTCACTGACTGAAAATTTGTCGTCAGTCTGTTAATTTAACCAGTAGTACAGCCCTTCATGAGTAACATTCAAGGGGGCGTTTTCCTACCGGATAACGCTCGCCCTCACATCGCTGCTGTAACGCAATGTGCTCTACAGAGTGCTGACATGTTACCATGACCTGCAAAATCACCAGGTCTGTCTCCAATTGATAACGTATGGGATATCATGGAATGACACCTCGAGCATCATCCACAGTCAGCAATGACGGTCCTAGTATTGACACAGCAAGTGCAACAAGCATGGAACTCCATACCACAAAGTGACATTCAGCACCTGTATGACATAATGCATGCACGCTTGCAGGCTTGCCTTCAAAATTCTGGAGGTTACACCCTCTATTAAATTAACATAATTTCACATTTGCACAGCATTTTCTTGAGCTTAAATTAGCCAGTGATCTTGTACATTTAATCAATTAAACATGTTAACTAGACAATTGCATTACCCAAATTTCATTACTCTACGGCAATTTTTTCTTGGTGTTGGGATTTTTTTTCCGCCAGTATATATATATATATATATATATATATATATATATATATATATATATATATATATATATATATTTGTTTTTTTTTTTTTTTTTTTTTGTCGTGTTCCAGCCAGGCTGGCAAATAGGGGTGCGCTGCTTCACTTTTCAAACTGTACCGTAATTTGGTGAGAAGTCCGACTTTCACAGTACGCGCATCTCATAGGTACCCGTTTACAGAGTAGGCAACCTTTCACAACAACACATTCACACAAAGAAAGGACAAGGACAGAAGAGAGAAAGCACAACCATGCCCAAGCCGGGACTCGAACCCGGGGCCACACTTTCCGTGCAGACTGCTCTGACCACTAGACAAGGTTTCCGGCGGAAACTTTGATTGATGTTTTGCAATTCTTTGCATAAATACAATATAGTTAACTAATATGCTTCTTTTATACTGCAGTTTTCAAAATTTATGCACGTAAGATGTGATTAGGGAAATTATTTTAAGCATTTTAACTGCTAACGTTTTTGAGAGGAAAAAATTAATTTTGTCTTCTTTTAACTAAAGAAGTTTTCGAATATGTATGAAATTATTGAATGTGTTAAAAAGTAAACCGCTTTTAAAACTATCATTTTTTTAAGTATTTCACATGTATTTAAAATATAATTGCAAATAATTTGGTGTAACTGTATAAAATAACTAATTTAATGGAAAGAGTGAGCTTCAGTGTTATATTTTACGGACATAATTTATTCAAAAGAGGAAAATATGGTTAAAATTCAATTGGTTATGGTTTTAATTTTTTATAGTTTTTTTTAAATTTCAGAGTACTGAAAAATGATATTCTACTTGAAATAAAAATGTTAGAAATACAAAGAGATGGCTTTATGTATTTTTGCTAGACAAATTTTTACTAAATATTTTCCCCTGTATAACATTGTATTTATTGTTTAAAAAATAATAAAGTTCACCTATTTATAAAAATAAATCGCACTTGGGGACATTTTCCAGAAAAGTGTTACTTTTGTATTCCAAATTTTTCGATTTTTGAAATTTTCAAAAAGGGTCAGTTTGGCATTTTTTAGCAGGTCATGACATGTATTTCTTAAACACTGCAAAAGTAAATAAGAAAACTTTTTTTTACAAACATTAAATCTTATTTCTTTTGATTTGATAAAAAAATGCAAGGTTTTCTTACATTTGTTTTTGATCCAGTAATCAATTGATTAATCAATCTTCATTAAAGTTATCTTATAAAGAGAAATTAGTTATTATACTAAAATGCTAAAGTATTTTTTAAAAAATAGTATCATTAAAAAAAAAAAATAAATCTTAGTCTTAAGAAAATTAGATATTCGGAGAATTTTGGTTTACAATTCCTCGATTTTAAACTGTCGCATCTTATAGGTTTCAACTCAAAAACACTCCATATGTATCGTATATAGTTATTGAAAATTAGTAAATGGTAAGTGTAAAAACCATATCAAATGAACTAAGGTCTGGTAGAGTCAAGTGGTCATTAAATCCATGTTTTTAAAATTAAGTGAAAAGTAAATGCAAGAATGTCTTTGAAAAGTTTAACTTGTCGCTGTGGTTTTACGTTACATATGTTTTGATTACATGATGAAAATTTCTCGCTAAGTGGTAAGAAAGTAATAAAATTTTATATATAATTATAGCAATATAATTTTGTAGTAGTTAAATAAATATCCTGTATTCAAGATAGGTATTATTCAATCTCGCTTACTATGAAAATATTGTCTATAGTAAAATAAATGTTTAATTAATATCTGCCTGATAATATTAGGTTGGTGCGTATGAAATGTCGGATTCTCTTTACATGCGGACGTTTGTCTCCCTGTTTTCGTTATACTTTTGTCTTTGGCATAACCTCATTCATAGTCGTATTGTCCATTGCCAGAGACTCATTTCAGCAAAATAGGTTTTCTCGAAGGTCTTCCCTTTTGTTATTTCTTTTGAGTTTATTGCCGATATGAATTCTGCCGACACACAAAACAATTGCGAAACTGAACGAACTGGAATATGAAGTTTTGCAGCATCCACCATATTCACCGGATCTCTGGCCGACCGATTTTCATTTTTTCAAGCATTTAGAGCCGTTTTTAAGGGGCAAACACTATGAAAATGAAGACAGTCTAAAAAACTCGATATCAGAGTTTATTAATTCTAAAGACCAAAATTTTTTTTAAGACAAGCATCTACGCTTTAAAATATCGTTGGGAGAAGTGTATTGAAGCGAATGGAGCATACTTTGATTGAATAAACATCTTTTGAAGAAAGATATGCAGTTTTATACAATCACTTAAGAATCCGACATTTCATACGCACCAACCTAATATAAGATTAAGAAGTTTAAAAAGAAGGATATACTATAAGTCTTACCTAGGACTACTTTAACCCCATCTTACATTGTTCTAAAAATTATAAGAAATGAATCCAGCTTGACTGCTAATGAGGAAGTTTTTTATGAGTTATATTTGAAGCTTTCTGCATAGTCAATCTGATTGAAATTCTTATGAGTCCAACTTCAGAAAAGTTCAGAGCGGTGTTACAAATTTTTAAATGTTTCGTGAACAAACAAAACGTCGTTTCGTTAATTAAAGTGCGACTAAGATTCAAATTGTAAACTCCAAATTTATTTTCTAATTTCTGAAACCTAAAATAAAAGTTTTACACTCATGTTTTTTGTTAGTTCATTAATGACATAGAATTTTGCTTTAGGTATGACCATTTTACCCCACCAAAACTTTTAACCAACTTTAAAGTTATCTTGCTCTCTTAGCTTAACTTTGAGCCACGTGATAAGTGGGATGTTAAAAAAAAACTAATTTAGCTAATTTAGGAAAACTCGTCATTTTTAATTCATATTAAAATTTCCAATACGGCGTAAAAATGAAATGTAAGGGGAAAAAATTTAACAACTTCCATTTTGTTTCAACTTCCTATTGAAGAGCGTATCTCTTTCAGTAAATCATAATTAATGGATTTATGCAATTATATGTACATCATGATTTTAAGTAATAATATGCTAAAAGTAGAAAATTGATATTATAACCTTAGCAGAAGAGTGAGCACTGGAGCATTCTTCAGTTTTGTTTTGGAAGCTAAATATAATAAAAAGTATAAAATATTACAAGGTGAATCCTTATTGTTTAAAATCTTTGAGAAGGAAGTGTTCATTGTTTTATCTTTATATTATAGGCATTCTGATTTTATAAACAATTATTTAAGCATTTAGATCACAATTTTTTTTTAAATTATTTTTCTTTAAACTGAATAAACTGTGTAGCCGTACTTACTGCATTGTGGGAAAACATATGAAAATAATATATTTTTACGATAATAAGATTCAACGGTTGCATAATTTATTACAAAAGAAGTGGAGTAACAGTATGCCCTTTAAATTTTATTTAATACGTGAGGAACAAAATTTCATCAAGCATGCAAAAGTCAATACATAAAATTGAAAAGAAAAGGAAAATTAATCTTCTTAGGTAAAACAGGTTTTTATCTTACATAAGAGTGCAGCTTAGTTACAGAGAAAACTTAGAAAAGCTTTAACATAAATCCGATACATAGCATTCATGATTATCAATAGTAAGAAAAATGTATACGCTTTTTTAAATATTAAATATTTACATAAGTATAGAAATATTTTATACAAATATCGAAAGGATCATATTTATACTAAAGTTTCTGGCTCTAGAAATTCGGAAAAGTTATTCTCTTCAGCGGAAAAATATTAACCTTCCGAGTCAAACTTATTCAGAACATTGTCAGAGGAAAAAGAATTCAAAATCTCATAGGGATGCAAGTTAAAGTCACGGAAGACAAAAGTTCTAAAAGTAACCACTATCTTCTTAGAACGATTAGGGATTTATTTAGGTTTCAAACTGTACTGCGTTATATTTAAAACTAAATAAGAGTTTTCTTAGCAACAAGCAAATAAAACACATACACACATTTATGCACTCACAAACTATATATGTCCTATCTTAGCGAAATAATATGAGAGTATCGAGCGCTCTAAAATAGAATTTTAGAATAAATTTGGTAGAACTCATTTCACGGTATTTATTATGCTCGTCAGTGAAAGAAACAAAACGGTTTGTTGATAATACAAATGTAATTTACTCACATCTTTTGAGGTAAAAACAAAACCATGCTAATTTTTTTGCTTCATTGTTATTTTATTTTCTTGATATTATTTTCCCTGTTGATTTTAAATTAGTTATTGTTCAAAAATCATTTTATTTATTGAAAGTAGCATACAAGGCGTGTCACATACACGGTGTTGCTTAGAAAATAACTTAGTTAATTTAAAAAGAAATACATTTTTTTTCTTTTTTTCCCTAGTATCCCAAATATACTGCATTCAAACTTTTTATTGCATAATTTTGTTCGTTTTAGTAACATATTGAGATACGTCGCACAATAAGTTCTTATTTCTGTTGCCCTAACATAAAATACTATTTTTCATTTCAAACTTAAACAGAAATGTTGTTGTTGTTGTTACTGATGCCACTCGGGTATCCGAGCCAGAGCAGGAGTATCTGCTCGGTTAAAGCAGAACTGGTACGGTTTCCGTTTTTACGAGTACCATTAAGGTGGAAGTCCGATTTAACTTAACACACTTGCCATTAGACCCGTTTATAGGGCAGGCAGACATTCATAACATACATTCACACAGAGAAATTACAAGAACATTAGATAGAAAAAGTACATTCATGCCCGATCTGGGATTCAAACCCGAAACCATGCCATCCGAGTAAGACTTCTCTGACTACTGGACAAGGTGGCCGGCTTCATCAGAAATAAAAACTATTTGCAAAAAATGAGGAATATGGCTATTGTATTTCATTTTTTATCGCATTTTGTCTTTAAAAAAAATACCAGGAGCTTACTGACTTAAAAGGAAAATATATAGGTGGTGAGATTTAAAATTAGTTTTTCACCATAAACACTAAGCCCCATCCTAATATATATATATATATAAATATACATACAAGAGAGAACGGTAAACGTAACTTGCTTTTATTTTTTCATTTTCGCTCATATAACTAAAACAAAAAAAAGCGTTCCACTTTCATTTAGTACTGTAACATGTGTTCCGTATCCACTTCGTCAAACGGAAAGTGTACTTAAATATTCTTCAGTACAGTTCCGCGAGCGTTCTGCAGGGGAATCTTGTTAAAGTTAAACTTGGAAACATATATTAGAGTAGAACTGGGGAGGCACACTTAGGAACAGATGCGTAACAAACGGGGTCAACTTGTGAGATCATCCCTTTCCTTGGTAAAAATAACTACTTCAATTTATTCATTTAACTAAGTCAGTATAATATCTCAATATTATACTATTAGAGATTATGTTCAATGGATTATGTTCGATTGGTGTGGCAATTGCTGGCAAAAAATATAGATTTCGCTAGTCGCAGATCATCTATTGTCCGGCAACTGTATACAGATGCTTCCGCCCTTACGAGCTGGAAAAATTCCTTTTATTTACATATTTACTAAAGAGTTTCTATAATGCTGAAAACTCCGAAAATTTGCTGCAAAGTGTACCATGTTCGGAAACTTTTTAAATACGTTTCCACATGTGTTAAAAAATGGGTTGAAACAAAATAATGTTCTGAAACGTGTTCTCGAATGTGCATTGACAACGGTTGAAAAAGTGCTTTTGCTCAAAGGGAGACAGCTGTCCGTGCTCATAAAGTGATCAAAAATGTAAAAAAAAAAAATGTATGAATATTTGTAGTGTATAACAAATTATGCACTACAAATATTAGTTCAAGAGTACTAAATATATCCTTTTAAGCTCTTAAAGGCTCTTAGACAACACTTTAAACTAAGTTTTATATGTCAAGATATGCAAATTAATTTTCCAAGTCAATCAATACTTGCTTGTTTGCACATAACCACATGGATTCAGCGGTTTCTGATTACTGTTAAAGATTTTTATGAATGCATAACAAGCCCATTAAAGTTATTTGATAATCAATCATTAATTTTCACACAAAACTGAGTTTGTGACAGTGTTTGGAGATCATTGATACTCAAGGACCTCACATAAGGGTTATCCGTGCTCAAGAACCTTTAAAGTGAAGCTTCTATTGCAACAATAATCTCCTCAAGGACATGATGAGAGGCAATTTAACAGTCTCTATGGCATCAACGTTGGCGTACTTTGTATATCATACTTTATCGGTTAAAGTCAATGTTCCTTGTTTAGGAAACTTTAATTTGTGAGTTTACACGAGTCCTTGCGATGAACTATTAGTGTTTGATCTTTTTACTTACATGGGAATGTGAAGAAAAGTGAAATAGTTTAGATCAATTACTATTTTCAAAATTCACACATAGGGAATGTTTAAAATATTACAATATACAAGAGGGATTAAACAAAACCTACATAAAAACCTTATTTTTCACTTCTGCCAGTAAATTTGTACCACATAAAAGAGTAAAAACTTTAAACTTTTTTTGTAGGGGGCAAAGTGATAATAACATTTGTTGAGTAAAATATTTTTACACGGTTTCGGATATTGTTTGTAAAGTTGCAGTCAGTGGAGAAAAGTAAAACAATCGGAGATAGTAATATGGTGAACTTCTGTCTGCAACTTTAAAATAAATATTCAGTTAGTTTTTTTTGGAAAAATATAATTTATCTTAACTATTTAATTTTTACTCTCCTCATCCTTCTAATAAAAAAACATAAAGTGCATTATAAACGTTTCCTTAACGAAAAAATAAATAAGCGGTAACATAGTTTTACTCATCCAAAATTGAAACACTAGGACAATATAAAGACGATTAATATCCAAAAATATCTGTTTTTGCCGCAGAGAGGAGCAATCCTTCAACTTTCTTAATTAAGCAGATTACACAGTTAAAATTTAATATCGCATGTCGTCAAACATTTCTTGTTGCACTGGGAACACAAATATTCTTAATCAAACCCTCCTCGAAGCTCTTTTAATGCAAAATGTCAACATTTGCTACGCCCGAGATACAATATGTTTCCCCCTTTTTTTCTTTTGCTTTATTATCATATTAGTCCATTACCTCAAATTAAGCAGTTCTTTCATTATAGATAAAAAGCGAAACCACTTCTTTAATGTCCTGATTCTTCAGGACACTTTACGTTGTTGATTTTATACGGTCAGTCAATATCGAGACTGGGTTGAGTACTTAGTGGCTGTGTGTTTAAGTTGATGAGATGGAAGGATGGGAGACATGAAGCATTTCCGAGTTTTCCTTATTATTGCTGCCGAAATGAACATAAATATTACGTTGCGATCCTGATAACTAAGTCTTTTATAAATAATATTCAAAAACTCTTGATATATTTTACTATTTAAAAAAATAGCGGAGTAAGTTTGTGGAGCAATTGATAGTACAAATTTACTTTTATTTATACAAATTTAACTGAGAATGTTTTGCTAACATAGTAAACTTATTCAGAGGGATACTATATATATATATATATATATATATATATATATATATATATATATATATATATATATATATATATATATATATATATATATATATATATATATAATGACTTGAAGTAATATTATAAAATAAAAAAATAATTTACGATAGTTTTGCTTCTTAATCTTCAAAAGGAGAGATAGACAGATAGGTATATGAATGAATAGATAGATATATCGATTGGGTAGGTAGTCAAGTCGATAGATAGATGGATAAATAGAATACATTTAGTTTTATTTTTAAATGGGATAAAAAGGTCATTTATCTCGTTCTACAGCTAGATTGTTAGAAACTTATTCTCACCTCATTTAATCCTAATGTTCGAAGCGAGAACAAATAGTCCTTTGAGACCTCGCTATCCAATTTCCCTCCTTTCTCTTTTAGGAAATACATTTTTTCGAATCTGTCAATCTACAAGTGATTTGTTCGCGATTTTTTTCTCCCAGATTGTATCAAACTCAAAAACGTCTTTCTTTTTCTCCCGAAATTGGTTCTTATGCACTTTTCATGTTTCACTAAATCTTGTCAAAGATAGAAAAAATGTAAAAGAAGTGCTCCCTCTTCAAATAGCTTTGATAATCATAGTTGCCAAGTTTTAAAAATATAATATGGTTTTAAAGAAATGAGTTATAGATTCAGAGGAATATTATCAGACCAAATAGGGAGAAATAAATGATGGAACGGTGTAGAATATTGATAATTCTGCACCTTATACTTTTAAAGTTATGTAAGGTAACTTATTTTTTTTTTAAATCTCATTTTGTTTCACAGAAATAATATTTTTATTATGTGCTAAAAAGTAAAATCTATACACAGCAAGGTTAAAAACAAATACATAAATAAATTGATCCTGGAAGATTTTTCGCAATCAAGGATACATGTTTTGAAACATTATTTTGTAACGTTATTGAAACAAGCTTCTATTGCAGTTAGAATTTATATGTACATTGAATTTATATATTTTTAAATGTTTTAGTTTTGCACAAATTTCAGACTACTTCTGGAGATTTTTGTTAGCGCAAAATACCATGCGAAAAGTTTTTATTGAATCGGACCCTTATTTAACGTTTGTGAAGTTACAAAAATAATAATTTATTACAAAATAAACTCTACGCAGTAACAAAGGCCGCCCGAAATAATGCGAAAAAAAGTCCAGAAAAAATGCAGTACTTTCTTTTTTAAATAATTAAATCATAGTGATTCGCTGCGTAAATGGAAGAAAAAAGCGCGTAAATAAAGTTTCCGAAGATAAAACAATTACTAAGTTTCAAAAGCAAATTAATAAATAAGTAACTATAAGCACTATCGTGTACAATAGTGTAAATCGTCTATTAACTTCAGCGAAATGCCCTTAAAAGACGTTCACGAAGAAAAACAAGCAATAAGATGTAAAAAGATTTATTGTCTGCAAAAGGAATGAATTAATAAATAATTTTAAAATTTTAACATGATAGAAAGAGCAATATCGTCTGCAAAAATAGAGAATTTAAACATAGACTTTGCCGAATCACACGATTCACGCAAAGCAGTACAACTTCTCCTCCTAACTTGGTATTGTCTATTAAATATGTATGCTGGTATTGGTGTGGCGGCAATAGGGAAGTTTCGATCTATCAAATATTCCTACTTTCAATACTAGATATTGTTAAGAGACTTTCGAAACACAAATTTCACCATCGCCGAATTTTAAAACACGATTGATTTTTAATGAATTTTTAAAAAACCGACTCGCCAAAATGCACCTCTGGAGAAACGAAACTAGTGACGTCTGATGGCTCTAATTTGAGCCTTTCACACACAAAAAATATATTGCGACTACAAACTATTTTTTATTGCGGAGTTTTTTTTTCCTTCGAAAAATCTTGCTGTATTGGCCCCCGTGGTAGAAAAGCGAAAAATTTATATGAGCCTTCTGACGTCACCGTCGTTTGATCCATTTGCTATATAAGGCAGCGAATTACTTGATTCACCCACTACCAATCACAGCAAAATTAGAATGAAAAGCAGCATCATGGCAACGTGTAATTACTAAGCAATCTTGATTGCCCAAAAGCACATAATCTACAATGCATACTAGTGTTGGATATTACAATCAGCTCTTTTACAATTCAAAAATATGCCTGTTTAAAACGTTAAGATGCCACATAGGCTTTTGTTTAATTCCTAGATCTATAAGCTCGCATCATTTGGTACCGAAAAATATTGAATATGTACATGTATCGCATCTGTATCTAGTTTGTGCTATTTCGACAGAACGTAGAAAAATTGCAAGCATGTACCGAAAATCTGGTTACGACCATCCTGAGATTGCAGTTTCGTCTTCTTTGGGATTCACCAGTCTGGAATAGTCAATACGAAACATATAGGTGGATATACTAGGAATGATGGATCGGACTCGGTTAGCAACTATTCCAGACTGATGAGTCCAAATCTAGGGCAAATCTGCAGTTTCTGAATATTCTGACCAGGCTGTCCGTTTATGCCTGTAGTTCTGTTTGACGCAGTAACTTACAGTTTAGAAAAAATATTTACTTGTGCATAATGATTAACCAATAATTATTAATTTGTATACAAGACTATTTTATCACAGTAGCAAAAATATAATTTCTTACATGAAATCAGCTTACAACCTACCCCTCTGTTTGACGCAGTAACTTACAGTATACAAAAATTATTTACTTGTGCATAATGATTTACCAATAATTATTCATTTGTATACAAGACTATTTTATCACAGTAGCAAAAATAGAATTTCTTACATGAAATCAGCTTACAGCCTACCCCTCTGTTTGACGCAGTAACTTACAGTTTAGAAAAATTATTTACTTGTGCATAATAATTAACCAATAATTATTCATTTGTATACAAGACTATTTTATCACAGTAGCAAAAATAGAATTTCATACATGAAATCAGCTTACAACTTACCCCTCTGTTTGATGCAGTAACTTACAGTTTAGAAAAATTATTTACTTGTGCATAATGATTAACCAATAATTATTCATTTGTATACAAGAATATTTTATCACAGTAGCAAAAATAGAATTTCTTACATGAAATCAGCATACATCTTACATTTTTCTAAAGTGAAAATTTATTGATGTAACGTAAAACGATTGTTTAATAAGCTTATTTACAGCCCTTGTATATTTAAGTAATGTTATTTACAAGATTATTAAGAATTATATAAAAAACTTAAATAGTTAATTGTTCTTTTCACAAATATCTATAAAAATAATGGCTATGAGTATAAAAGCATCTGATACATCTATGCAATTTTAAATGCATATATAACTCGTATTTTTTACAATTAAATGGTGCAATTTTTAACCTTCGTAACAGAAAAAAAAGAAAGTAACTGAAATAAAAATTTTATCAGAAGTGATTACAGAATTTCCCGTTTTGTTTACTTTAACTTACTTTTTATAAATACTACTAGCGGTACCCGCACGGCTTTGCCCGTGGTATAAAATTAAAAGTTCATTTGTAAAATAATTAATATAGCAGAAAAAATACTCTATTTTAGTTATAATTCAACTACAATTCCTTCAAAGTATGATATAAAAATTTGGTATGGGCCCTACACTACTTCCTTTTACGTGTACATTTCTTAGTAGATGCCTTAAGTGCTAAAATAGTGCTTGGAGGGAGTAAGATAACAATTCAAACATTTATATCCCTAGTTTGCCACGGAAAAATGCAAAAAAATGTTTTACAATGATTAATCTCCAAAATATCGCCGATTTTAACATCATTCAGTGAATTTTTCGCAAAATATCACCAATAGCGCCAAATTGAACCCCCCCCCCCAAAAAAAAAGTTTTTAAAAAAATCGCAAATTTGTCGCCAAATTGGCAAAATATCGCTAATAGCGCCAAATTGAGTCCAAATAAAAAAAAAAAATTCGCCAACTTGGCGATATGTCGCCAAATTGGCGACAAATACTTCGCGACCAAAGGCTTGGCGATATATCGCCAAGTGGTCGCGCCAATTCATCTGCATTGAAATTAACACTGATTAACTCCAAAAAAAGGGGTAAAGCATCCCCTTGTGACATTCAAATGAAACCCCAACTGGAGATGCACAAAAATAAGCCAAAAGAGAAAATAAGAACAATTTTGTTGCTCACAGAAACCAACAGAAATCTTACCAAAATTTGAAAGAAGAAGAAAGTTTCCTTTCCCAGCTTTAAAAACAAAACAATACATTTTCCGAAATGAAACACTTTAAAAAGAACGTTGCAATGTCACAATTTATACGATATTTGGTTAATCTTTGTGCTTTGGGTACCCCTTTCTCGCTAAATGGGCGATAGACGCTCCTACTACTGTTTCTAAACGTTGCCAAAATCAATATTGCTGAAATGCGAAATCTATAAAAATGGAAAAAAAATCCGCCAAATCTTTTAATTAAGTCATTAGTATATTGGAAACAGGGTGGCCAGAAAAATACTACGCTCCTTATTTGGGCCGAAAAAATACTACCGTAGTATCAAAAATACTACTTCTGGCAACCCTGGAAAAAAAACGAAACAAAAATAAGTATGAACACGTAACCATAGTAACAGCATGAAAAGTTGATTTCCGTTGATAAAATAATTCATTTCATTAACCATTTTTGAATCGTTTGGCTTGCTTTACTGAAGGTAAGCCTTGAATTCCGGGATTCTAAAAACAATTGTTACAGCTCTCCTGATGATCGTAGAAACTTCGAAAAAACTTCATTTTGTACAGAAAATTTCAAGCTTTCGAATGACATAAGACTTGAAAATGTGTATAAAATATTTCTTCCCTATTTTATCGAATTTCCGCTAAGAATTCGAATAGAAAAAGAACGAAATGGAATTTTCGAAAAATCGCTTCGAGGTGCAAAACTACATGCTACAAACTAATTTTGTACCAAGTGGCATGAAAATCGACCGAACGGTTTTGGCGCTACGCGCGTAACAGACAGACAGACAGAAGGAAAGACAGAGAGACAAACTTTCAGCTTTATTATTAGTAGAGAAGTTTCTTGAGGGATTCTATGGTTTCATAAAGTTATTGTATTTACATAAATTTTATGTTCTAAAGGCTAATATTGACAAATCCAAATAGATAAATGTAAGTCACTGTCAAGTTCTACGTTTACACATAACTATAAAAGCTATCATGACAAAGACACAAAACATTTTAATTAAACTGCCACAAACTGTGAATTGCTAATTAAATGATGATGCATGCTCCATGTGCGATTCTAAAACCATTACAAACTATTCCTTGCAATGAAAGCTTTCCAAATTTCCTCATTTGCTGCAATAGCGGAGTACAAAGCTGTGCTATTCAAACAGCCCGTTTGGAGCACAGATCTCGCATGTAATGCGCAGGGTCACTGCTGCAGCCCTTTAATTTAAGAAATAAAGTGCCCTCATTAGAGTTTGCATTGTGCCTGCAGCGAGGGCGATAAATACTTCATTTTAATGATGATGTACGGTAGCAGACATTAAAAACCATATCGGGAGGAAATAGGTTGTAGCGGATGTTCTATTGGTGGGAATAATGTCACTAAGTAAAAAGAACAAGCAATTTTATGTACGATTACGTGTGATATTTTATCATGAATGCTCAACTAGCCTGGTAAAAAAACCTACCCTCAGGGACGTGATTAAAAGAGCGGCTAAAATTTTTAAAACTTTTGTTTACCATTGTAAAGTGTTTTAATTTCAAGAAATTTTAGCTGCTATGCTAGAAGGTAAAAATTTTAAAAAATAATAAAGCATAATTTTAAGAAATTAACCCAACAAAGAATGATTGCTTTGACGCCTATCTTTTATTAATTTTATATACTTTTCCTGTTATGTACAGTTTTAGAAATAGTTTAATACATATTGGTACAGCATTATTTTCATATCACGCAAAGCAATGTTTGAATAGAAGCTCAGCATCCAAAAAAGCATTAAACTGCGATACGAAAGTTATGAGGAAAGTATCACTACAATTTACCAAAAATAACAAATTCGTTATTTTCGGCATGCGCAATTAAGGGTTTGGAACTGCATTAATGTTGTCTCAAAGTTCGCTTTAAATCATTAAACAAATTACAGTTTTAATAATGATTTACAGAATGCACGAAAGAAATACACAACTACAATTTTCAAAAAAATATATAAAAAAATCAGTCGTTTCTTATTTAATTTTCATTGTTCCTTTTTTCTACATTTTTCGCATCGATTATACTTTAACTTTATTTCAAAACCTTGTTTAATTTGTTTACGCTGTAAAAAAGCACGAAAAAACTAAAATCCCAACGTTTCCTTATTGTTAGTATGGAGTCCAAAACGTGTTTCTTTTTTTATCTTAAAAACCCATGTCTGCAGATATTGCCCTTTACTTTGAACGGCAGAATAAGCAGCAGTAGGAAGTTTTAAAAATTTAAATGTTAAAAACAAGAGCTTCATTATTTTCTACTAACAAACATTATTTTACATGTACCACAAAATATTGCAGTATCAGTACAGAAGTTTTTAAATGACCAGTATTATCATATACCTAAATCTTTAGAGGTAACTATTCGCTTCCTCAAATCAACTTCACATTAAATATCATGGTTAAGCTGCTTTAAGATAAGAGTTGCTATAAACAAAATACATTACATTGTCGTGTATATTTTAATGCTTGGAGTTTATTTTCGGTTTAAAGTAGGGCATTATTTTTGCACTTTACGTGAATCACTTTAGATAAGCTTATCAGTTAGGACAACAAAAATATTTTCATTGCTATAAAATACTTTAGAATATCTACTCAATTCATGCGCTACATAAAGTTAGAAGAAAAAAAAAAACATACGCCAAGTGTTTAAGAATACACCCGATTCGTACAGATAAAATCAAGATTTATGTAGAAGGATGTCAAATTACTTGCGCCGTTAGATACACCAATAATAGTCCCCCCCCCCGTAGGCAAGATATATTTTCAATCTCCTATTCTCACAGCATGGATCGCAATTACCTTTAGTATAAGCGATCACATGTATTGAATGATTACCCCATGCGATTGAGATTGTAACTAAGGAATGTTTAGCTCGCAGCGTTTTGTGGCTGTTTTGAGTTGGCGGTCTAAGTTTTGATGGCTTGTGTTACGAGAAACTTTATGTTTTGATATTGATGGCTCTGTTATGAGCGGCAAAAATGTGGGTAGTATGCAGATATGGATGGAAATGATATTAATACAACTTTTATTAACGAGTTGAGTTTTGTATTGTTAAAGCTTTCTCTTTTGAAATTTATCTTTCCGTTTGTTATGGATATGGGTTTGGTTGAGTTGTTATTGTAATGTTATTTGGGGAAAATTTTGTATTGCATACATTGACAAATCAAATCTGTGGTAAAATAAGAAGTATCGATTTCTCTGTGGATAAATTTTATTTTTACTAAATAACTTGTATGAATAGTATGTTGTTAGATACTTGAATAAATAGTATTTTAGTTAATAAAAATCGAGAAAAACATGTTCCAACCGATAAAAAGGTTAATTGAAACTGAAATTTTAACATTTCAACTTAAAACTACAAGAATTATATGTCTTCACGGGAGATGGACTATATCGAGCATTGTCAAAGTTTCAAATTTAGGTTTTACGCAACGAACATTAAAAATATTACAGCGTGATCTTTTCCAACTTTTCTAAGAGATCTGACTATTTTTCTGAATGACTTAATTTCTGATAAAAATATTAATTATGTGTTTGACTCATACGAAATAAATATGGTACTGATTGGTTGGACTCAATCACATTTTCTAACTACTATGCATTCCATCGAATAAGTGTTTTTACAATGTGATTTTCATCAGCCAGGTTTAGATACTAAAATATGCACTAGAGTTGATCACTATTCTTCAGCTGATCACTATTCTGATAACCTTGATCCCTATTCTTGAGCTATAAAATTTGTATTTACTATTTTAGAAATTATGATATCACGGCAAAACACTCAAACATAAATTTTAAGTTTAAATAACAATGCTTTCAACTTTTTTTAATGGCTGCCAATACTTCAGTTTTTATAAAAACAAATATTATTTTTCAAAAGATTTCAGGTACGGATTTTAAGTTTTTACTAATGAGAATGAAAAAGATGCTCAAGGCTGTCATTTTAACAAAAGAAAAAGAGATGAAAAAATGTTTAAACTCTACATTTTCTTTGACGAACAACTAAGTTTTAAAAAGAACATCTCCGCAAATATTTAGTATTTAATTTCCCTATAACTTCCATGGCTTCCGGCGTTAAGAATAAATCTACTTCTTTAAATTAAATTTTTTTTTTTTTTTGAAAAACTTAAAACATTTTTTAAAGTGCAGAAATTTCACCATAACCAAACGAGCAATTGTTGAAATAAAAGTAAATCAAAAGAAATTAAATATTTACCCAAGTAAATGTTTATTGTTTTGCCTTTTTTGATACATATTTATCAAATATTTACTTAAATGCATTAAAATTTTTTTTCAAATTATTCAAACAATACAAAATGGCAGTTTTAAGGACAAAAATCCCAAGTAGCATCAACTCATCGGATTTTGCTCGGCCGATCAACAAACTCCTCGTAAACTGATCCTGTAACGCACGATGACATCGTTCCGATCAGTATCCGAGCACGGTTTTCGATGAGCTCCTTTTCATCGGAAATCGATATCCTTCCGATCAACTTTCCCGATGAAAATAAGATGAGCTATATTCCATCGGAAAACGATATCCTTCCGATCAAGTTTCCCGATGAAATTCCTCGGCACGGGACTGTTCTGCTCGTAAATTGCTCCAAATCTCATCGTATTCTCATCGGATTTTGCTGCTCGGATTCTGATCGGCCGATGAGACATATTGGATAATCGGCCGATAAGAATTTCATCGGGTTTCG
This sequence comes from Uloborus plumipes, assembly GCA_038373865.1. Lineage (NCBI taxonomy): Eukaryota > Metazoa > Arthropoda > Arachnida > Araneae > Uloboridae > Uloborus > Uloborus plumipes. The sequence continues at coordinate 48,409 of JAXGGA010002342.1, read as the reverse complement.
ATGAATGGCCGATCATCGGCCGATGAGATGCTGCTGCTAGGGATACATTCTACGTTTTGTCTAACCATCAGTTATGAATATACAAGTGTTTATTCAAAATTCGATTGCAAAATAAACTTTAAAATTTCTAGAAAGTCCCTTCATTGGAATGTAAGTGAACAATAGAAAAAATAACAATTTAAATGTTTCAAATCTTTTACTAATTTCAAGTTTAAATGTGTTTCGCTATTTCACTTAAATATACAAATATTCTTTTTAAATACATTATTTAAAATGTTATTGTTTTTTCTTTTTAAGAGCTATGACAACTTTCAGACGAAGATGTTGCAGATTTATTTCCCTGTAATAATTTTCAGTTTAATATTAAATATAAAAGTAGCATTGAACACTCCAACAAAACACACACACACTATCTAGTTGCTTACTATTTCACTAACTTCGACTAAAACCAACTGTCCACTCCAGCAGATGTCAAGAATGCACTAGCAGGTGTCAAGGTGTGAAAGGTTGTCAAGAATGTACTTTCCTCCCAAAAGCACACCTGGCCACATACAGCATTATAGCTCAACAATGACTCCAACTTGTTAAATATGCCCATCTAGCCAATCAGGTCTCCATATTGATAATATGGAACATTTCTTCAACACGTTGGTTTGTCAATTTCCGACGTATACAAACACAACACTACTCACCTCAATGTTTTGGTGCTCTATGTTTAGTACAACATACAGTCATGCAACGATATATACACTGGCGGAAAAAAAATCCCAACACCAAGAAAAAATTGTCGTAGAGTAATGAAATTTGGGTACCGTAAAATGGGGTGAATCGGAACACTTTTCAGCTTTGATTGCAAAAAAAGCAGTTAAAAGATTGACCTTAAAACTAGCCTTGTCCTTAAAACTAGCAATTGTGACTTGAATTAAGTTTTTTCATAACATCTTCTGGGATCAACTCTGCCTTTTCTTTAGTTTCTTAAAATCTCTGGGTTTCGGGAATTGTCCTGAAATATTTTTTCGTTTATTCATCACTGTTTGTGTGCTGGACTTTTGCTACATACAGTCTATATTACTTTCCCCCTCGTATTTTAAGTGAAAGGAAGTCTCCAGGAGAAATAATCTTTTTAAATCTGGAAATTTTTGTCATTCTAAGATCTAGTTGCTCACGAGAAGGAATAAACAGTAATAAATCCTTGCCCTTGTCTTGATTAGAAAATTTGGGGTTAGAATCTTGATTTTTCAAACAGTTTCCTTCATATAGGTTTGAATTGGAACAACAGAACAAAGAGTTCCGATTCACCCCGCATTTTTTTTTCCTATGGCATTTTTCAGAATTCTTCATTTTTATGACACAATTTTTGAAAAAGGTAAATTCTAATATGGTATTCTGTTGTTCAGATACATGTATAATTGAAACATACCACTCTTAGGTTTAAAATATAAGAAGGTTTGTTCTTGCATATGAAGTTTTGCAGTCTATGAAAATGTGATTTTTCTAGCATTCCACGTGCAGCCCTCTTTAGAAGCCAATAGCGTTGGCAGATTGTCAAAAGTATTTTTTTCCTACTTCCTATGATCTTACCTTTCTAAAAAAAAAAATTAATGGTGAAAAATACGCAATAGTATATTTATGAAGAATTTCTTTGCACGGTCGGGAAGTTTTGTTCCGATTGACCCCGCTGTTCCTATACACCCCATTTTACGGTAATGCAATTGTCTAGTTAACATGTTTAATTGATTAAGTGTACAAGATCACTGGCTAATTTAAGCTCAAGAAAATGCTGTGCAAATGTGAAATAATGTTAATTTAACAGAGGGTGTAACCTCCAGAATTTTGAAGGCACGCCTGCAAGCGTGCATGCATTATGTCATACAGGTCCGAATGTCACTTTGTGGTATGGAGTTCCATGCTTGTTGCACCTTTTGTCTCAATACTAGGACCGTCATTGTTGACTGTGGATGATGCTCGAGGTGCCGTCCAATGATACCCCTTCCGTTATCAATTAGAGACAGACCTGGTGATTTTGCAGGTCATGGTAACATGTCAGCCCTCTGTAGAGCACATTGCGTTACAGCAGCGATGTGAGGGCGAGCGTTATCCTGTTGGAAAACTCCCCCTTGAATGCTACTCATGAAGGGCTGTACTACTGGTTAAATTACCAGACTGACGACAAATTTTCAGTCAGTGAGTTTGGGATAACCACAAGAGTGCCCCTGCTGTCGTAGGAAATTGCTCCAGAGACTATGACGCCAGGTGTGGGTCTCGTATGTCTAGGCCGTAGACTGCTTGGATGCAGGCTGTCCCCTGGCCTTCTTCTGACCAATATACAGCCACCACTGGCACTAAGGCATAATCTGTTTTCATCAAAAATTACAACAGATCTTCACTCCGACCCCCAGTGAGCTCTATCTTAGCACCACTGCCGTCGGAAACGGCAATGTTTTCAGTCAATGGAATACCGGCTACAGGCTGCCTGGCTCGGAGCTGTCCTTGAAGTAAACAGTTTCCTTGGGTCACGACGGTACCAACTGCAGCTCGAATGTCAGCCGCAGATGCAGTACGATGTGCCGCAGTCGTACGCAAGATTCGGCGATCTTCCTTCTCAGTCGTGCCACGTGGCAGCTCGGAACTCGATCTTCTTGAGGTAGTACCATCCCTTGACCATAGCTTCCACTAATCATGCATGGTGGAAACATTCCCACCCACATTTTTCTACAATATCGCGAAATGAAAATCCACCTTCTCGTAGCCAAATTGTACGACCTCGTTTAAATTCGGTGAGCTGTTGATAATGGCTTCTTCGTCTTCTTAAAGGTATTCCTGGCTAACATGAACGCAATTCGTCAAATTTCACGGAAAAATAATACACACGAGCTTCACAACACGCTTTTAAAACAAGCTTTATTTGCATGTTCTGAGTGACGCCAGCTGCGCCACACTTATGCGCGGAACACGAAATTTCAATCAATGTCATCTTTCAGTTGTATAAATACGCCTACCAAATTTCGTTTATCTGACACAAGTCTTTCTTGGTGCTAGGATTTTTTTTCCGCCAGTGTAAATAACTCCATGTTCAATAATTTATCGTCTTGGACATTGTGAGATATTAAGGTTTTAAAGAGCCATAGGAGCTAGCACTGCCCTTTAGGATAGGGATTTAAATGTCTCTTACCTGCAGAGTAAATGGAGCTGGAAGGGAGTTGATTTGCGTGGTAAGCACAGGACAAAAACAAGAAGCAATTAAAAGGATCATAAATTATGAAGAATCTGGTTTTATGAATTTTAACGAATTAATTATAGGACGAGAGAATACACGCGTCCGCCGTGCGGACGATCCATTACCAGTCTCCCCTTATACGAGAGGAGGGAAGAAGTTTACAGTTCAGAAAGTTCTTTTGGCTGGGGAAGTGGTGCCATCTAAGGGGGTTCGCACTGAATATCGCACTGAACATCCTCCGCCCCCGGAAGGTGAGCAGTTAAGGTTGTGAAGTTATTCGGGAAGAGCAGATATTTGAGATATAGATCTTGTTATGTCTTCTGCGCGAGTTCTAATTGATGCAACACGCACCCGATTGTCCGATCCGGGGAAGACCTTTTGGATGCGGCCAACCGTCCAATGAAGAGGCATAGTGTTCTTCTCACGGACGATGACCAGGTCGCCAGGCTGTAGGTCTGGCTTAGGAGTTTTCCATCTGGGACGAGGCTGCAAAGTATTGAGATATTCCTTGCACCAACAATCCCATAAATGTCTGCGAAGATTTTGGATCAGATTCCATCTGGATGAGAGAGTGAGGGGCTTGTAGGATGTGTCAGGAGTTGGTAAATCTGTTAAGGGATGGCCTATTAGGAAGTGTCCGGGAGTTAATGCGGTGAGATCAGAAGGGTCAGATGATAAAGGTGTTATTGGTCTTGAATTGATGAGGGCTTCTATTTGGGACAGTAGAGTTGACAGCTCTTCGAAGTTTAGAAGAGCTGATTTGCACGATTTGTACAGATATTGTTTGGCCAGTTTAATGGAGGCTTCCCAAAGCCCTCCAAAATTTGGGGAGTAGGGTGGAATGAAGTGCCACTTGATGGATTGATGACTGCAAAAAGTATTTACTGGTTCGGAATTGCACAATTTGAATAAAGACTTAAGATGTTTTGCTGAACCTTTGAAGTTGGTGCCGTTATCGGAATAAATATCTGACGGAATTCCTCGTCTTGCAAAAAATCGGCGAAGAGAAGCAATAAGTGCATCAGTAGTTAAGTCTGAAACGAGTTCAATGTGAACGGCTTTCGTTGCCATGCAAACTATTAGGCAGATGTAGGATTTTATTTGGATTCTTGATCGCTTCAGATTAGGTTTGGTGAGGATTGGGCCAGCAAAATCAATTCCGACATGTAGGAAGGATCGAGAAGGCGTTATTCTAGGAAGTGGCAAATCTCCCATGATCTGTTGATTAGCCTTTGATTTGAGTTTGAAGCAAGTGAGGCACTTTCTTGTTACTTCCCTAACTACAGATCTGCCATTTATTATCCAAAACTGCTGCAGGATCACAGCTAGAAGCAGTTGCGGCCCTGCATGCAAGTGTTTGAGATGGTAATGCCTAATAATCCGTTTGGTAATATCATGGGTATTCGGAAGCAGCATTGGGTGTTTCTGATCAAAAGAAAGCGTCTGGCTCTTGGAGAGTCGGCCACCCACTCGTAAGATGCCCTCTTCATCCAAAAACACATTTAACGATATAAGTCGGTGTAGTAGAGGACTTTTAACAAATCAAATGTAGTAGTGAACTTTTGCACGGCACCAAATGTAGTGGAGAACTTGGGGTGAGAAATGTAGTAATGTTATCAAAATGTAGTAGTGGTTATTTCACCGAAAGTACAGGTTAATTGAGGCATTAAAGAATCCAAATGTTCAATACATCATTGTTTATTTTCATTCTTGATATAATATCCTCAAGACACAGATATAAGGAGAAATTCAATCTGACATTATTTGCAATTCCTAATCGATGCATTGTCATATCAAAACTTAATTAAGATTAGAGATATCAATACAATGATGGTAGATATTTCGATTCATTATTATCCATGCGTCGTATATGTGGGCTGTGGCCGCAATAACCCCAGGACAGAAAGTCCAAGTGAGTAGGAGAGCATCTGGTCAGATCTTGGCCGAGAATAATAATATTGAAGCTGTAACCACTTACCCACCATGGGGAATAACTTCCGGATGCCGACGGGAGGAATTAATATGAGGATTATCAGTGCATATCGAGCTCCAAAACAGGCCACATCCAGCGGGACGTTACAATCCGGCGAAGGCCTGTACGGCCAGCAGTCCTCGCATACATGCTGCAACAGGAAGTATCAGAATAATAATGCCACGATTGGCGAGAAAACATGACTTAAATACAGTAACCGGCAAACATACGCAGGCTCCACAATGTAAAAAACACAACCGGGTTTGCAAGGAGCAAAACTAAATCCCAGTTTGAGAAAGAAGCCAACGCGTCGCCAAATGACGAGGCGCGCCGAATGCTTGATCGAATGGATTAAGAAATATGTCAAAGACAAAGGAAATTTAATGAAAAGATGTCCGAGGAAGACGAAAACATTACTCACATATAGCGACACATAAAATATGTTCTTGGCATTAATTCCAAGACATAAATCATACCATAACGCAATTAAAACGATAGAAATAACATATCAGGCACGACGTGGAATATGATACAAAATTGATTCGAAATGACACATAAAAATATCTACATGGGAAATGAATTGATTAGAATAATGCCCGATGTGATTTTACACAAATAACCTACAAAACATAACATATAAGACATTTAAAACATATGAAATATTGAAAAAAACATACCACCACGTGTACAGAATAGGGTGACGCTATGAGTAATTCAGACATTTTAGTAAACTTCCTGGACACGGAAACACACAAACTACATACTAGAATGTAGCCAAGAAAGTAAGGAATTCGAAATGAATTAAGAAAGTATTTAAAATAGAATGGGAAGTATTCAAAACTTACCAAAACTGTCGGCAAGGCAGCGAAAAAGTAAGCCACCGCGAGTGTTGCCAATCCGAGTCGCGGAGGGTGAAAGTTTGGAAGAACCAAATACGGGAGAGTGAAAAAGGTGGAGTACGTATGTCTGCAACAATGGAGAGAAGGACAGCGTCAACCAGACCAGGAAATGACGTAAGGGGAGGTATATTGGAGCAACAACGTAACACCGTTGTATAGCGATACAACATTCTATTTGCAGGTTGCACAGACGCAATTTCTGGATATCCATTGTCGAGTTGAAAAAGAGGAATAACCTTGTCCTTAATTTTTACAGTGTTATCTGCAGGACATAATTGAGTTGCAAATTTTTTCTGGAAATCATATCCGAGTATTCCAAGACAATGATAATTTTGAGGGAATTCAATTAAATACAACATATGCTTGAAAGACAAATTTTGAATTTTGAAAGAAACTTGTACACACCCTTTAAATTGTATTTTAGAATTAATTGTAGATATCTGGACATTTCGAGCAACGAATTTGTATTTAATCTTATCTTTCAAAGAATAGAAGACTTTCTCACTTAGTAAACTAAGAGTTGAACCACAATCATAAAGAAAAACAAAGTCAGAGTTAGCCATGGTAACAATGATATAAGGTAATTGCACATGATCAGAGCTCACAGAACAGATTAACTCGTGACTTTGAATGTCAGACTGTGTCTGTGAATTTTCAGGAAGATCAGGGTCGTCAGAATCAATTGTAACAATAGGAGAGTCAGAGTTCTTGTTAGGAACAAAAATTTTTGCAGAAGGACGAAGAGGGAAGGACGAGCTCTCTGCACAGATCGCCCTGCTACTTAGTTTTCCGAAACATTTTGCTGAGAAGAAGGCTGACGGAAACCAATGGGTTCAAAATTTGCATTTCTAGAGTCCAGATGTTGACCATACGAGTTAAAAGACTTCGATTGATAAGGAGACAAACGAGGATTAAACTGACGATATCTTGTGTTGTTATTACGATAAGAATCATGACGAAAATGATTTTGCCCATTTCGTTTAAAACACTGCTTAAAATGATGGGTGTGAGACTTGCAAAATGAACAATATTTATAATTAGATCTGTCAACATATCGACCTCTATATGGATATCTCCTATTATTAGATTGAGAATTGCCATATGGTTGCTTTCGAATATTTAGAAAATTAGACTGATTAGAATGATACTGAGTATTACTCTGATGATTTGTATCAGGACCAGACATATGCATATGATGCATAGAATGTTGAGATGAACAGCAACAATTTGCAGAATTTTGATTAGAGGATTGACAGTCTATATTTGTTTTGGGCACACAAGAATTATGCTGCGTGTGAAAAGAATTTTGTGGCAGAGAATTTTTCGTAAGCAACTTTTCTTCAAGATCATTAATCTTACATCTAAGGACATTAATTTGATCAGACTCCTTAGTTGGAGAAAAAGAACTGGCTTGATAAATAACAGAATGCAAATGCTCAGCCTTGGATACAGCATCATCAAATTTCGTAATATTTGCTTCTAATATGTGAAACCTATATTTTTGAGGAATTGCGGCAATAAATTTATGAAACAAAATTTGGTCGAGTGAATTTGGAGTAGACATATTATACAGTTGGGACGCTTTAATTTGAATTTTATGAGCAAGTGCTCTAAATGATTCCCCCGGTATATATTTGATTGCATTAAACTCATCCAATGATACATTTTGCTTACCAGCTTTAAAAAATTTGTGGACTTCCTCAATTATTTTCATGAAGGAGGTTTCATGTTTTAGATGTGGAGAGTTAATCACATATTTTAAGGCACTGCTCTTCAGCTTAGATTTTAGAAATATGATTGCTTTAGAATCTGGCCACTCATTGAATTTGACTAAGTCAGTAATCTGACTCACAAAGAACTCAACTTCATCCGGATCCCCATCAAAATCCTGAATGTTGATTAAGAATGAGCTGTTTGATCTATTTATGTTATTTTGCTGCTTAGATCTAGCCATCATGAAACAACAAATTCAAAAACCAAAGATAAATTTAAACATAAGGTAGTATGGGTATATTACTCTTGTGTATCATAGTATGCATTTGTTTCAAAGACCAAAGATAAATTTCAACATAAGATGGTATGGATATATTACTCTTGTGTATCATAGTATGCATTTGTTTCAAAAAATTCACTTCAATATATTCAATACAATAAAGCATTTCAAAAAAATATAATACATATATATATCCATTATGAATAGTGTAATGCTCATATATATTCAATTTATATCATAATGCAATGCATAATTCCAAAATTCTTTGTATACATTCATACACATAAATATTTCATACTATAAAAATTCCAGATGCTTCCTTTTTTTTTTTGATTTAATTTCATTTTAACTGCTCAAGGCAAGGTCACGGAACCAAATGTAGTAGTGGACTTGGGGTGAGAAATGTAGTAATGTTATCAAAATGTAGTAGTGGTTATTTCACCGAAAGTACAGGTTGATTGAGGCATTAAAGAATCCAAATGTTCAACACATCATTTGTTTATTTTCATTCTTGATATAATATCCTCAAGACACAGATATAAGGAGAAATTCAATCTGACATTATTTGCAATTCCTAATCGATGCATTGTCATATCAAAACTTAATTAAGATTAGAGATATCAATACAATGATGGTAGATATTTCGATTAATTATTATCCATGCGTCGTATATGTGGGCTGTGGCCGCAATAACCCCAGGACAGAAAGTCCAAGTAAGTAGGAGAGCATCTGGATTCATCTTGGCCGAGAATAATAATATTGAAGCTGTATCCACTTACCCACCATGGGGAATAACTTCCGGATGCCGACGGGAGGAATTAATATGAGGATTATCAGTGCATATCGAGCTCCAAAACAGGCCACATCCAGCGGGACGTTACAATCCGGCGAAGGCCTGTACGGCCAGCAGTCCTCGCATACATGCTGCAACAGGAAGTATCAGAATAATAATGCCACGATTGGCGAGAAAACATGACTTAAATACAGTAACCGGCAAACATACGCAGGCTCCACAATGTAAAAAACACAACCGGGTTTGCAAGGAGCAAAACTAAATCCCAGTTTGAGAAAGAAGCCAACGCGTCGCCAAATGACGAGGCGCGCCAAATGCTTGATCGAATGGATTAAGAAATATGTCAAAGACAAAGGAAATTTAATGAAAAGATGTCCGAGGAAGACGAAAACATTACTCACATATAGCGACACATAAAATATGTTCTTGGCATTAATTCCGAGACATAAATCATACCATAACGCAATTAAAACGATAGAAATAACATATCGGACACAACGTAGAATATGATACAAAATTGATTCGAAATGATACATACATACATTTACATGGGAAATGAATTGATTAGAATAATGCCCGATGTGATTTTACACGAATAACATACAAAACATAACATATAAGACATTTAAAACATATGAAATATTGAAAAAAAGGTAACACCACGTGTATCGAATGGGGTGATGCTATGAGTAATTCAGACATTTTAGTAAACTTCCTGGACACGGAAACACACAAACTACATACTAGAATGTAGCCAAGAAAGTAAGGAATTCGAAATGAATTAAGAAAGTATTTAAAATAGAATGGAACGTATTCAAAACTTACCAAAACTGTCGGCAAGGCAGCGAAAAAGTAAGCCACCGCGAGTGTTGCCAATCCGAGTCGCGGAGGGTGAAAGTTTGGAAGAACCAAATACGGGAGAGTGAAAAAGGTGGAGTACGTATGTCTGCAACAATGGAGAGAAGGACAGCGTCAACCAGACCAGGAAATGACGTAAGGGGAGGTATATTGGAGCAACAACGTAACACCGTTGTATAGCGATACAACAGTCGGCTTGAATTTGGAATGGGTTTCTTATGATTTAAGGAATTGATCTCGGTTTGAAAGGCAGAATTTTGAACTGTTCGGACGATAGTTAGAGTCGCCCGATAAAGCTCATCAGTAGACAGAATGCCCAGTCTTTTCGAATTTGGATGTTTTAAATTTGAAATGAATCTCCGAATCCACGCTGTCACACGAAGGAGTTTTGAATAAGATGAAAAATGGCACATGAATTCAGGAATTTCTTTCATTTCAGTGTGGGCGATTAGAGACTTGTCGGTATTTTTGGGATCGTGCAGTTCAGAGTTTGAGCATTGGTTTTGTTGCACCGATAGGGATAACTCTTCAGACAGCCAAGAAGGACCTGACCACCAAAGTTTATGTTTCAGCAATTTTTCAGGCAATATACCGCGTGATGCACAGTCGGCTGGGTTGTTTTCACTACTTACATGGTTCCATATAACTCCATGAGTTAGTGTTTGGATTTTAACAACTCTATTTTCGACGAAACTATCAAGTTTTGAGCTCGGGTTCTTCAACCAGCTTAATACTATTTCAGAGTCAGTATAAAGGAATGTTTGTGAAATTGCAATGTTCAATGCTGAAATCACAGCACAATAGAGGTTTGACAATAGAACAGTAGCATAGAGTTTCAATCTTGGGATTGTGACTGGTTTCACAGGTGTAACTTTGGCTTTAGATGAAATTAGGTTGATCTTAATTTCTCCGGTTGGTTCAATAACTTTCAGGTATGTAACTGCTGAATAGGCTTTGCCAGAAGCGTCACAAAACCCGTGAATTTCAATAATTTGTTTTAACGAGCTGTCAAAACTGATGTGGCGAGGAATTTTGATCTCATTAAGAATATGAGATTCTTCTTTGAATTTATTCCACACTTGTAATACATCAACTGGAATGGGATCGTCCCAAGAGAGTTTACTTTTCCAAAGTTGTTGGAGAAGGATTTTTAAAAGAATAGTTGAAGGGGATAGAAACCCTAAGGGGTCAAATATATGGGCAATTGCCGAAAGTAGTTGACGTTTAGAAATTACCTCCAAATTTAAGCTCAAATTAATTTGGAAAGAATCAAATTTAGTAGACCAAATAATCCTTAGAATTTTAAAAGCAGAATCATGAATTGTAACTGAATTAGAATTCGATTTTAAATTAGTTGAGAGATAATTAAGAATTTCAGGTTGATTAGAGGACCATTTTCTCAAAGTAAATTCACCACTCTGCATTAACTGATTCATTTCAGAAATTAGATTTGAAGCTTCTTCTACAGAATTGGCTCCTGTCAATAAATCATCAACATAAAAATCCTTCAATGTGATTTTAGAGGCTAATGGGTAGTTCAAACTTTCATCATGTGCCAATTGTTTCAGTGTCCGAATTGCCAGAAATGGTGCACTTGCAGTCCCATACGTGACATTTTTGAGTCTATAGTCTTCTATAGGATCGTCGGGCGAAAATCTCCATAAAATTCGCTGATAATCCGAGTGTTTCTCTGACATATTAATTTGTCGAAACATTTTCTCTATGTCTGCAGAAATTGCTATTTTATGAATTCGAAACTTAATTAATTGACCAAATAAATCAGATTGCAATTTAGGTCCAGTTAATAATTCTTCATTTAAAGAGTTCCCACTACTCCTCATCGACCCATCAAACACCACACGGAGTTTACAGTCCTTAAAAACCCCATGATGAGGTAAATAAAAACATTGATCAGAATTTATAGAATCAGAAGGAATTTTCTCCAAGTGGTTTAGACCCAAATACTCTTTTATAAAAGAATCGTATTGAGTTTTAAATGATTTATTTTTAATCAACCTCTTCTCTAGATATCCAAAGCGTTTTAAAGCCTGAGAGCGGGTATCACCAAATGATGGATATGATTTAAAAGGCAGGGATACTGTATATCTACCTGAATAATCCCTAGTTACAGTAGAACTATAAATTTCCTCGCAAACTCTATCTTCATCAGAAACTAAACTGTCGTTTGGAATAGATTCTATTTCGCAGAACTTTTGAAAAAACTCCCTTTCGTTAAGTAATAAATTACAGTTCGAACTTCTACCAATAGATTGTGCGGAAATTTTGCCAGACAATAAAAAACCTAATTTAAAATTTAGAGCAGAAGGTTCTCCCTTTGAACCGATAATAACTCCATCGAGGAGCAATTCTGCAAATAAGTCTGCTCCTATAAGAATTTCAATAGGGGCAGGTTTAAAAAATAATGGATCTGCCAAGGTGAGTCCTGCGATATGAGCCCAGTTGGCGATTGGAATCGTAAAATTAGGTAAATTTGACGTAACCTTATTTACCACTATGTGAGATATTAAAGTTAGAAAGAGCCATAGGAGCTAGCACTGCCCTTTAGAATATGATTTGAATTTGTCTTACCTGCAGAGTAATTAGAGCTGGAAGGGAGTTGATTTGCGTGGTAAGCACAGGACAAGAACAAAAAGCATTTAAAAGGATCATAAATTATGAAGAATCTGGTTTTATGAATTTTAATGAATGAATTATAGGACGAGAGAATACACGCGTCCGCCGTGCGGACGATCCATTACCAGTCTCCCCTTATACGAGAGGAGGGAAGAAGTTTACAGTTCAGAAAGTTCTTTTGGCTGGGGAAGTGGTGCCATCTAAGGGGGTTCGCACTGAACATTGCACTGAACAGAGATCAACCAGTTGTGACTTTACTAATTACTGATTTTTGCATTATTTGTATTTCTACTCGTAAATAAAACTTTCTACTCTCTTTCTTTTTTTATCCCGTGAAAATTTATCGATTTCACTAAAACAACCAAATTTCAAAAAATAAGTATTATTATTCTACTCTTGATCAAATTAAGCTTCAGACTTAAATTATCACTACTTTTTCAAACCCTGTGCTTTCTTGAGTTAAAATTTATGAAAAGGAAAACAAATCCTAACAGTTTAATTAAGAACTATATTAAGATAATACTTGCAAAGGGAATAAAGTTTTCGCTGCATGAGCAAAAACATATGCTGTGAAGTTCATTTTGTCATATTTGACATTTCCCATAACTGCAGAGAGTAAACATGGAAGTTTTAGTGAAAAATGAGTTTTAAAATATTACGAAACAAATTTGAGCTTTTCTTCTCAGCTATCATTTTTAAGAAAAAATCTTACCTCTACATAATTCAAGATAGACCGAAATTAATTGCGTAAGGTGTCATTTGTCAAGTTTTTCTTGACGTCTTCGGATGTGCAGATTAATTACAATGCAATGCCATTAATATTGGAATTTATTTCCGTAAGCTTTTAAGACCAAGACATGTAAATTATTCTGAAAGTTTCTCCGAACTATTTAATTAATGAAATATTTGGTAATTCAATAATATCACGAATCAAGTTTTAGTTTGAACAATAGGTTGCTGGTTAAAGTTATGACGATTATTAAGGTTATTATTTTAAGTTTAGTGTTAATGCGCGAAAAATATTTTTCTGTCATATTTGGATATATATTTTTTAAATGAAAAATTATTTGTTTTTAATAATACCTTTGCGGAGAAGATTTTTCATACTTTAAAGATATACAAAAATTTACGTAAAAAAATATACGCAAATGCTTTTAAAATTCGGAAAACGAAGAATTATCTGTTATACACAGCTTGCAGAGCAGAATAAGCAGATTTATTTTTTATGAGAATGTGTGTGTGTGTGTGTGTGTGGTTATGATGTGTTATACAGCTGTACTGTTGTTTTCCAAAAGTAGTGTTGTGTTATTTAAGGCTTATTAGCATTAGAGCTAATAACCTATACTTATTTTCTCTAACATAATATATTTTAAGCACACTATAGAACATTTTTCATTTTTAAGTGGGAAAATAAGTTTTGAAGAACATAAGGCTCTGTTATAGTTTCTGTTAACAATCCAGCAGTGGTACTCCAATAGAGTATAAATGTGGCCAAAATATTGGAACTATGTTGATAAAAATTCTATGTTAAAATTTTAATATTGTAGTCTTGCTTTTTAGCTACTAAAACTTCAGAAGTTGCTCAACTAAACTTATCAGAAATATTGATCTATAGTTGCAGCTAATAGATTGACTAAATCCATTAAGGCTTCATTTTGCGTAAAAGGAGCCGGGGGAAAAGTATTTACCAGTAATTGGTTTAGCATTTCTTGAAATTTACTAATGCTATTAGAAAGCAGGTAATTAATGAACATTGTTTTGCTATAGTAATTATAATAATTTAGAACACACTGTGCTGAAACGTCTGTAAAAGTATGGAAATGCTAGCTTAAAAGCCGAGTATAGGTTTAACGGTATAGTTATTATTTGTTGTCTGTTCTAATTTTGATACCAAAAAACTATCGACCGTCTGATCAAAATCTGGGTTAAAAAATGTGTAATGGTAGCATGTTCAAAATATGTTTGAAAAGTATTTCAACGAAACTGCACTAAGTAAGTTAGTCGTTATTTAATTCGTGATTTCTTTGAGTCGAAATAGGAACCGGCTATGTTCTTGGGAAAATAGTAGATTTTTTCCATAAGGCATTTGAACATAAGTAATGTTGTACAGCTATTAATACAGTGTAAAATATACAGCTAATATTTCTAACAAGAGGATTTGAAACAATATAATAATATCTTCGTGACATAGCCAAATACTTTCCCAGTACGAACATAGTACCTGCTCTTGAAATACATGGGTCTGATAGTCCTCGGGTCTCGTGGAACTACTTCTGTTTCGATGTACTAGAGACTAATTTACCTTCAGTACTATGCCAAAACATGAGGGATCTCAGAGATCACACTTGCCACGGTTTGCAGTGATATTAAAACTCGATAAAACAATTTAATTTGTAGAATTGGGATTGCTAAGTCTGCTTTGACATTGCGTACATTTTGCCAAAATATTTCAAACACTCCTTTTGGAGGCTCGGAATTTACCTTTTACCGTTATATTTTTCTTCTCTTTTTTTTTAAAATATTTTAATGCAGATGGGAAAAACGAGTAATCTAAACAAAGTATAACGATTTACTAAGCATTACTATTTCATTGCCGCAAATCTTAATTCCATGTATTTTTGATGAAAAACTCGGTAAGTGATTATCTTCCATTTTTTAGGATCAAAAAATATTTTCTATAGCAATTAGTTTCTTTTTTCGTACAATATCATTAGTGTATTTTTATTTTCTTTCTATTGTTTGCTGTGTATGTGTTACTGCGAGAGACAGAAACACAGGTAACTGCCGACATTTGCTGGTAAATGTAATAGCACAGACATCGGCGATATATTTCGATGATTTTCCGATGAATGTCGACATTGTCCAGTTTTGGTCTTTCATAGCAAACCTTTTATTTTATATAACTTCATTAGTAGTTTTACGAGTAAAATTTTGGTGCTTCGTTAATTGAGGTCAAGGTGAAGGTAATTTAAAAGTAGTAAAATTGTATTAAGAAAAATTGTAATATAAAAAAAAAACATTAAAAAAAGAGTTAAAGCTCATCAAGCACCTGTTTCGAGGTTCTTCAAGATGGGTTTATGTGAACTATTCTTTTTATGCCCTGATAAAGAGGTTTGTTTTTGATCGCCTCTTAACAGCTGTTTGTTGAACAATTGACTCTTTTAAAATGAATTTATTTTTCCTTATTTACAAGTTGCCTCATTTTACACAACATTGTAACTGTTTCAGAACAAACATTTGTAATAATTATGACTAATAAATAAAAACACATGGTTGTGTGTCCAGTTATTTAGCATATTTATTATGAGTAAAAACATGTACAATTCAGAACATTAAAATTAAATGGGAGCAATAAAAATCCATAATTAAGTTTTTAAAACAACATTTGAAACTTTAGGGTACATATTCTGCTAAGATCTTTAAAATCAAAATGCTTAAAAAGCATTGCTATTTATGTTGTAATTTCATGAGGAGAATGAAGGGGGTGATGAAAATTATTATTAAAAAAAGTGGCAGTTACTTTAAAAGGTAGAAATAGGCTGGTCTATTTTAACTAATTCTATACACTCGCACTTTTGAACCGAATTCAAAAAACATATTCCTTTTTTTTTTTGAATCGATGTTACATAAAGAATGACTTTTTTTTTCATTAAGCGCATTTTAAAAGTATAAGTCAGTAGTTTTATCGCAATGTGCTCTATTTTTATTTTATCTATTTTTTATTATAATCTAGCTCATTTTATTTAAAAAAATAACACATGTACGACGTACATTTAGTAACTAGATATCAATTTTAAATATGTGTCTTTTTTTTTTTTACAATTTTTAAATGACAACTATGCAGTGCCATCATTTTTTCATAAAAGTGATGTTATTTTTATTTACATGGAATGATCCTGAAAAAACAACACCCTTTGATATATGTTTACTTCTCATCTATCAATAACCGAGACATTATTATAAAATGGTAAACATTGACGTAAGCAACTGAGATTACATAACAGTTCTGTTTTCTTTTATTTCAAAAGTCGTGTTTACTTTACGAAACTAAGCTAATATATTTCAAAAAGCACGGTTAAAATTAAAAAAAAAATAAATAAGAAATATTTTCTATAGAAAGTACGAGGATAAAAATAAATTTATATTCACTTTTGAAGTTATAAACATTTTTGAATTAAAAAAAATATCTGTGGCGATGGTTCAAAATATTTGACCGGTAATCGAAATTATATAAATGTAATGCAGTACAATTAATCAACTTAATGTATCAAGCTTCTTTTTTAATAATAAAAAAAGTTCAGAGGCACTTAGATAATTAAGAGAAGCAATGTGTGACATAAAACACTTTGAAATAACTATGCGCAACATTACTGATGTTCGATTTGTATCTGCAGACTATAGTACAAAACGTAAGCTCTTTTTTTATTTACTATGGTTTAATCTTAGTTGTCTCACTTTTTAGGCGTGAAAAGGTCTCCATATATATGCCATTTACATCTTAGAGATCATCATGGCGTTGGCACAAAGCTAAGGTTTGATAACTACATTCCACAATTTTGTATTAATTATACCTAAATTGGAAATTGTATAGAATTAAGTTATACGTTTATAATGCAAAATTTAATAAATGAGGTTAAGCCATTTATTTATTTATTTATTTATTTACATCATAGAGACGCCTCATTTGTTAGTTTGTCCATGATACCATAACACATCACTGTAAAGTTACTGGGACATCGCTGTGAGTTACAGTAACGAATTGGCAATCACAGAAGACATTTTTTCTTCTGACTTTAACACGACGTCGGTTCTGCGACTTATTTGTGAGCGGTCCCTTTGTCCCATTATAGAAGACGTCACTGCAACGTCAATTTGTGCAGACTGATATTCGTAAGTTGGGGTAAGCAATTAATGACTTAACAACAACGTTTCATGGTCATTATGCTAATGGAACTCTTATGCGCTCATCACGTGACATTTACATTACGGTCCTATTTTATTCGCTGTGCTATTTGTGCACACTCCGAATTGTATTATTTTTACGTTCAATTTGCACCGTCAATATATATATATATATACATATATATATATATATATATATATATATTTATTTATTTGTTTGTAGTTCATGTTATACAAGTAAAATGTGATTAAATAATGTGTCTATTTTAAACATCGATCTATAACGCTAAGAGGAGAGAGAACTTCCGACACTTCAGCATTGAGACTTGCTGTCTGAACTTCCAACGAGTGTGGCAAAACGTTTCGCATAATGTAAACATCTTCCCCAATGGGAAAAGACTGCTTCCTTTGACATCCCTAACTGAGCACATCCAGGAATCGAAAGTTGCATAGCAAAAGGCTTTGCAGAATATAACTTGAGTTAAAATGCGGAAAAATTAATATTTTGCCCCACTCGCTTGGGCAAAAAAAGAGAGATAAAAAAAGACCACCCAATTCACTCTCCTCTTAGTATTAGAGCTCAATGACTTATATTCTTAACTTACCATCTTATAATTTCTCAAGTCCTTCTTCAGCGTATCAGGGAAATAAATGCTACCGTCAGCTTAGTACAGAGCACGCACCTGATGACAGTATATACAGCTTCCAGTATAACTCTAAATTTACTCTGGTGTGTTTTGTAACATTCTACATTGTACAGGGTGACAAGAAATAACTTGGACGAAGTTTCAAACCAAATATTTGTAAATACCACTGAATTTTCAATGATATTGTGATAGGGAATCGATTCTACAAAGCTACTAAATAGGTGTAAGTAAGTTGGTTGGGATAACCATTATTGTTCGCAAACCATCTGCCATACTTGAATTACATAAGCAAGAAACGAAAAAAATGAAATTGGTCAACCATTGAAAGTGGCTAAGCACACGGTTTCCTATACAATTAAAAGGTTAAAAAAACCTCGAACATGATGGTGACCGGTCAGGAATAAGAAACTCACAGTTACCACATCTAGCGACCGGAAAGTCATCATAAAGGGAGTTTAACGAAATCCTAGGATTTCAATGATAAAGGTTGCTAGAGGGGTGAGAATCAATGTAGAAACAACTCGTTTGATGGTAACAGTTGAGCTTGGTCTTTTCTCTTATAAAATGAAAGATGCTCAAAAGCTAGCAGCAAAGAACAAACGCACAAGACTTCAAAAGACGAAAGAACTGTTAAAGCGGGCCGCAGATGATAGATGGAAAACATTGGTGTTCACAAATGAAACACTGTTCTAAATTTAACAAGCTCAAAATAGCCATAATGATGGAGTTTGGTCAGCAGAAATATTTGGAACTCCTTGAATTGTTGGTGCTGAGATAAGGGATAGTGGGGAAACACACCTCGTTTTTGTTGATCAAGGGATAAAAAATAATCAGCTAACATACCGCAAACCCATTTTAGAAGATGCTGTCTTACCTTGGTCACAAAAGTTCTTTAAAACCAAAGATGATCCTTCCAACAGGATTTTTTTCAGCGGATTAGAGAGCTAAAGACGCTCAAGATTGACTTAAGATACATTTTCCGAACTTCACTGGAGCTCAAGAATAGGGATGCCCTTATTCCCCAGATTTGAACCCAATGGATAGTTTATCTTAAAAACAAGGGTGTGTACTAAACCTCATAAAACTTTGGCATCCGTACAAAAATTCTTATTTAAGGAAAGGGATAAAATATCAATGAGTGAGTTGCGGCCCGTAGCCGAAAATTTTGTGACACGTCTAAAGCTCTCTATTAATACCAATGGTAGCCAATTTGAAAACGTTTAAATATATTGGACAAAATAATGTATTCATACTTATTTTTAAGTTTGGTCGCAATATTTTCATTAGCAACAACGTTATAATGTACGATGTGTGTCCAAGTTATTTCATGTCACATTTTATAAGTTTTTTAATCTGTCATGATTAAAAAAACAGCCCAATAAAAGAAAAATATATCAGCTTCCAAATCTCTACTCGTGGTAATAAACCCGGGCAACTTTGGATGGAGACATACGAGGGCAATTCAGAAACTAACCTCCGGTTGATTGAAAAAAATACACTAAGTTAAGTAAAAATATTTTAATGTATACATCTTACAACTACATCTTTGCACTATTTTTCGACATAGTCTCCATAACGATTGAGGCACTTATCGTATCTCTTCACAAGCTTTGAAATTCCTTCTGCGTAAAAATCACCCGCTTGTGCCTTGAGCCAGCCTGTGACCGCATCTTTGAGCTCTTCGTCGTCATCAAACCGCTGGGACCCGAGCCATTTCTTCATATGCATGAAGAGGTGATAATCGCTTGGCGCCAGATATGGACTGTAAGGTGGATGGTTGAAAACGTCCCACTTGAAGGACTCAAGAAGGGCTGTTGTTCTGAGAGCAGAGTGAGGACGGGCGTTATCGTGCAAAAAAACGATACCGGAAGTCAGCATACCGCGGCGATGAATAGCTGCTGCAGAGTATCCTTTAGCTGTAAAAAAAACTTATAACAGCACGCACTTCACATTTGGCGGGATTTTCTATTGCAGCACACATTTCAAACTGCCACAAAAACTAAACTAGCGCAGGTACGATGTTCACTCGACTACGGCTTGATGCCGACTGACCTGCTGAGCGTGTGAATGCACAGATGGCGCGCTACTCCCCCCACTACCCGCACTGTGACCAATCGGAGGTTAGTTTCTGAATTGCCCTCGTAAAATTAAACTTCAACATGTTAGCTATTCAAGTGCAAATTAATTTTTAATATTTTAAAAACGAGGTTTCGATTTTGCTAATGAAGGTAATGTAAATTTCAAAGGCAAGAAAAACCAATTTATGTTTTTAAAATTTATTTTACAGTGAATGGTTTTTATTCCTGTCATAATTTATTACGGGTTTGCTCATCAAAAATGTTAAAGAAGAAACAAAACAAATTATCAAATATCCCATGCAAAATAATTTATCCGTTCTAGCATGAAAGCAGAAAGTTAATAATGTTCAATTTTATTCGAAATGAAATCAATGCAATAGTCATTCAAGTCTATTAATTTCACGCTTAAGTGTCAGACTAAATGCCTGCAACATTTTCTCTCTTACATTCAGATATTTCGTTTATATTGACTAGTGCCATTGAATTGAAGTTAACATCGATTTCTGGATTTCATGTTCTCACGAAGAAAAAGAAAACTTTAACAATGCTCCTGATTAATTGTTGGCAGCGGTATTTGAGCCATCCAATTTTCCTTGGAGCCTATCTAAGGAGCTATCTCTTATTTCATGAAAACTTTTGACTTTTGAGTATGTAATTTTCTTTGCACATAACAAGGGCTTAAGTTTATTTTGGTACAGTTGAGAGTAAAATTGAAGTAAGGAAGTTTATTACCTTGTTGAAAGTAAAAGTCGTTAAGATGGATTCAAGTTCAATGGAAAATATTGAATATTTCTGGTTTTATTATATTCTATACGTACTTTTTCATTAACTTGATGAATGCATGGACGGTTTCTTAATATAAAGCTAAGCAAAAGTGGGATAAGTGCACGTTTTTGACAGGTGTAAAAATAAAAAGTTGTTAATGTATATATACTTTCTTTTAAGGTTAATAAATAGTTAATTAAACTTATCCTGTTTAGAATGTATTTTTAACTTAAGGTTAAGAAACATAAATATGAAGAATTGTCGGGCTCTTATCTTCGAACGGCAATTGATAACTCCGTTTAATGAACCTTATTGGCTACTTTCTCTAGTTTTAAGAATGTTTTTACGTGAAACTACTTTAGATTATATATAAATTCCGAAATATTCAATGCAAATAATAAATCTAATTGCAAAAAAGAAAAATAAGAAGAACGTAAAGAAAAAAGTGGCCAGTATTTTACTGAATTCCGTCACGGTTTAACATTGTTATGAACACATAGTTAACAGTTCAAAATGTACTATAAATAAAAAAAAAACACGTGCACAATAAATTTATGACACAAAACAAGAAACATTATAATATAAATAATGCAACAAATAATGTTTCTTTACATTTTCTCTTATAATCTATGGACTTGAAAAATTAAGTCATCCCATTGAGATTGTGTGTCTCACATTATGACGCCGTATAGAGTCTCTTAAAACGTTTATGGGTACGAACATTTAACAGAGATGAGGATGAGTTTGGAACGATAACTGTCGAAGCTGTGTTGATTTAATATTACTTTTATACTATAAAAACGTAATAACTGTGTTCAATATTTTTATTGCGTATCACGTAAACTTTAAGCACAGAAAATATAAAAACGCTCTTTTGGTGCACATCATAACATTTTATACTGCTGAAAAAATCTAGTTTTAAGATAAATGCAGTTTTAAAAATTTTTCGTCCACAAATTAAAGTTAATAAAAAAAAAATTTAATGCAGCAAATGGTTTTGGATGTGGATGGGAAAACCCGTGAGAAGTAAATTGTTTTTAATATATCCTAATGGCAAGAAATTAAAAATTATTAACTACTTTGTGGCGGAGTAAAAAATTAATAAATAAATAAATAAATAAGTAAATACATAATAAAACTCAAATTTAAATCTATAAATCGTCTTCGCAGTATAAGCACCGTAAAGAATAGTACGAAAGTTTTGTTTAATAAAAAAAATGACCCTAACAGATTAACAGACGTTATCAAAGCCACAATTTAATTCTTTAAAGATATGGAAACCAACTGAGAAAATATGAATTTGAAAACACATTTTTGAATCAAGCGCTAAATAATTTTTACTTGGAACATTTATTATTGAAGAAGAAAAGCGAGAAATGCGGAAAAGTTCAAAAACTTGAGAGGGGGAGGGGCAATCTATGAAACATTTGTTTCGATCGATGAGGAATTTTAAGCACTTCTTACTGGTGAAAGGACTCTCTCTGATATTATTGTTAATGAATTTAGACATTTTGTTGCACATATTCGCGTTAAAGAAAGAATAACTGGAAAAAAAGATAGAATTTGATAATTAAGGGCCCCAATCCTCCATTTATTTACTTATTCATGTATTACTCTAAATTTTTGAATACCTAAATTAGATGAGAAATAGCATTTTTTTATCCCTATCGTTGAGCATTTTCTGGAATGTCGTTTTTTCTGCCTAATCTACTAAATATAGGCGTAAATAAATAGAAATCTAATAAACATTTTAGCTCAATAGATAATTAGGTCTAAGGCTGAATGGTTGTTTATTTTTTTATTGATTATTATTTTCTTTAATTTATATATTTCAATGTGTGGGTTTGTTTCTAACGGGAGTTTACTTTCTGGATTGACTGACATATTAAGAAAGAAGACCAGGTATTAAAACCCCCTAAACAGTTAGCAATCAGAATGACATTAGCCAGAAATAATCAATGTAACACACTACTGAAGCATTTTAAACTTCAGTTTTTCGATCTTCCAGTTTTGAGTTACAAGCATATATCATGTTTCTTACACAGTTTATGCTTTCGTATTTCACAACTCTGAAAATGCGGGAAATTAAAAATAAAATAAAATAAATAGCTAAAGACTAAGAGAAAAGTAGCATTATTAACAACGTACATAATTTTGCACCGAAAATAATATATATATATTTTTCCTGTAGAAAAAAGGTAAATAAAACTTATCTCTTCGTACGAAGCTTTTGTTGTAATGATATTTTAACTAAGTAATAAATATTTCTGCATTTATTATGAAATTAGAAACATGTTTCACAAGTTGTGAAAATGCTATTTAAATATCCTAAACAATACTTCATTTAAATTATTAATTTTTCAGATGAAATACCAAAAACAATTAAAGGGATGAGCAAAAGTGAAGGTAGGCTTGTTGCATGCTCATGAAAAATTTAGTTCTAGAAAGTGCCCCTTTATAGTCTGCACGTTGTAATTCAGTTCTCCTACATTAAAATATAAATGTTCCCTCTCATTTAGATTTAAGTTTTTGATTTGATTTCTTTTTTCCATATTTTGAAGAGTATTTCAAATCTTTATGCCTGAAGAGATAACTTTATTTTTAGGGGTTCGTAAAACTGCGTTTAATACATGGCACAATAGAAGCAGAAGTCTTGGAGGTACAAAATAAAATAAGGATTATAATGGGGTCCATCTTAGGCTCATAATAGTCATTTCCAGACAATATGCAATTTGATTGTTGTTGCTGTTTTGTGAAAGCTAGGCTAGCAATTAGGGGTGCTTTGCTTCACCTTTCCAACTGTACCGTAATTTGGCGTGAAACCCAGCTTCCACAGTACACACATGCCAGAAGGCCCTTTTTATAGAGTAGGCAACCACTCACAGGACAATAACACATTCACATAGAAAGGACAAGGACGGTAGAGAGAAAGTATATTGTGGTGGGTACATGACTTCATGAAACTTCACTGAACACTCTACGAAAATTCGCTAAGTCCAGCGCCTCTCCCTTCCCCGATTTGACGAAGAAAACTAAATGGAATCGTCCGGCCGCGCAAAGAGAAGCAGCAGTTTTTGGCAAAGGAGAACGAAGACAGGATGTATCTGACGCACCCCCAATTTACGAGCACAGGGGAATTCGGACTCCTCCCACGACGGGAAGAAAAAGGTCACGGTTGCAGGGAAGGGCTGTGATGAGCCTGGATGAAATCAATTAAGGAGAGAAAAAGCAGCTAAAAAGAAGACATAGGGGGATCTGGCAAGGGAGGTGAAGGAAAGAAGTAAAGTGAAGCCAAACGACACACAACAGGAGATATAAGGAGCTGCACCACAGATTGCAGGACGCTTCTTCTGATTCTTTTAAAAGATTTTGGTAGAGATTGTGAGGACCAGTCGATTTTGTGAACGGATATGGGGCCAGTTTTGTGTGTCTCTGGATATTAAAATTTTGAGCACCAATTCTGGTACCCAATCATCCGAGGTGTGATGTACAGCATCAACGACTTAAAGATATTGTTGGTACAAAGATGAAGGAGATTGTAAAGAACCAGAAATGTTGTTAATAACCAATGAATAAACCTGAGTGTACACCCCATACGGTGAGTTTGTTTTTTTTTGATGATGTATTCTTGCATTTTCTGAACGCCGAGCCAGAGTATTTCACTCCAATGCAATGTACAGTTGTTTTTTTTTATGTCGTGTTTAATTGCGGAATGTAAGTGAGCAATTTTTACTGTTCGAGAATTTAACTTTATAATTTGTTTTTTTTCATCTAGTCTTATTATAATGTTTTGTGGATTTTTAAACACTAACGATCACGCGGCCTAATGTAATCATTTTCCAAATTTAATGTCATTTGCTCACTGCTTTCCAGATGAGGTTGTTTTTCGTTAGAAATTGGAGCAATGCTTGAGGCTATTTTCTTTTCCTTTTCAGCAGAATATTTATCTTTTTTCTTTCAGCAGAATTAATTGGGAATTTCAGTTTTTAATTATGTTTTAAATTATGTTAGGAGGTAAATTATTGAAGATTATAGAATGGATGATTATGACATTTTAATTAACTTTTTAACTTACTACACCACAGTTGGTGCATCGGACCAAGCGTTCAGAAATGCAACATTTTAATTCATGGTGCAACATAATTAAATAATGGTAGATTTAAATAATGTTGAAATATATTCTTGTAATACTATATGATGATTTTTGCAAATGATAAATAAATTTTTGCACCTGAATTAAAATGGGGGTTTTTGTTTTTAACTGCATTTTGGTATAATTTCATTATTCAGCCTATTGGGATTTATTTTTGTGATTTTATTTATGTTAAAATGGCTCCTCGTAAACAGAATAAACAATCGAGGGAGAGGGAATTAAATGACCTCTCATTATCGCTTTCTACAATGGTAAACAATGAAGATAATGAAATTAGAAAGCAAAGTTCTTCAAAATCATTCCAATTTACCATACAAAATTTTACTGGAGAACTAGACAATGTAGAATGGTTTATTAGTCAAGTAACAGAATTAAGTAAACTTAATGGGTGGAGTGATGAAGTCACCCTTTGCTTTTTAAAAAGTAAATTAGGAGGTATAGCTCAGAAGTACTATGCGAGCTCACCATCTTGCGCCAACATTAAGACTTTTGCCGAGGCATGTGACAAATTGAGAAATTATTTCAAATGTCAGGAAAGTGCAGCGAGTAATTTGTTGGCTTTTCAATCTATTAAATTGCTTGACGGTGAAACTATTCAAAATTTGGCGTACAGATTGGAGGTCATGGCACATAAAGTGTACCCCTTCATCACTGATAGCAAGGCCTTGTCGCAGATTAAATCAATTCAATTTTTGGCTGCGCTACCCATTAGTTTAAAAGAAAAGGTTATAGGCGAGCCAACTGATAATTTTGAAGCATTGGTTCAAAAGACCCAACATGTTGCAACTCTGCAACAGGCTCTGTGTCAAGCTAATGTTATGACTTGTGCTGCGGTGTATCAACCTCCCCAGAGGGATGAGGTGCACGAATTAAGAAAACAGGTAGAAAACCTGTCTTTAATTGTAAAAGCACAAGCGACTGCATGTGGGCTTTGTAAACAACCCCATGCACTGAAAGAATGTGACCTTTTTAAAGCTATGCTCCCTAACGGTGACCAAAAGATGGTACACCAGAACGTAAGACCTAATCGTCCGCAAAGTTTTAACCAGGAGAATAGGCAACATTTTAGGGGCAATTTGCCTTTTTGTACTTTTTGTGGTCGAAATAACCACTTTATGTCAACCTGTAGGATATATTTGGCACAAAATAGAGGGCAATCGGTGCCTCAGGGTTTTTTTAGAAATGAACACGGTACAACTCAGGATCAACAATTTCAATCAAATCCTGCGAATACAAATAGAACATTTAGAGACAGAGGATCTTTTCAACCCGAAAATTTAAACTCCAACAGAGGCAGATTTTAGGTGACAGTTCTGTCTCTTTGGGAAATGATGGGTCACCACCAGAAATACATACTGGCAATATTAGTTATAGTAATAGAAATAAGCATTGCATAAGTAATAGTGATATTAAAAATGAAAAATGGAATAAAGATGAGAATAAATGTTTTGGAATAGGGGAAAACAAGGGAAACGTGAGTGAAAATGCTGGGATGAGTACTATACAATTTGATACAAAATGGCCCCCAAACAAATTGGTAAATGTATTAAATTCTGGGCCTTTGCCAATTATTCCTGTGTTGTTTAATAGGGTGTCATGTGAATTTTTGCTCGATTCAGGGTCTTCGGTGTCATTGATTACTAAACATGTTTTTGAAATGATTAAAGAACATTCAAAAGTGAGGTATTTATCAAGAACAGTACAAATTCGCACAGTTAATTCACAATTGTCGTTCTCGGCATGTGTAGAAATGTCATTTAAAATTCATAAAGTCTTTCACAGACATGTATTCTATATTGCTGATTTTAAAAATGACCATTATGATGGTATTTTGGGATTCGATTTCTTAAAAAAGTATAATGTCATTTTGGATTCTAAAAAGAATATTGTAAAATTTGAGAATTTTTACTTGCCTTTAAATTTTTCCAGCCAAAATGAAGTAAATAGCTTGTCAAAGGAAAGTAATGAAGTGGTCTTAGCGCGAAAAGTGATGGTACCACCTGGGGAATCAGTCCAAATTCTGCTAAATAGCAAAGGTAACATTTCTGATAATTTAGTTTCTTTTACACCTACTGTTCATGAATATAACATTGAGTTACACCACTCTCTGCATAACATACAAAATAATCAGTTTTCTACTTATGTCACAAATTTAAGCAATAAGACTATTCACATTAACAAGAACCGAATAATGGGGAAAATTGATACTGATATTGAATTAGTGCATAATTATGATAAAGCAGGGAATAAGGGAGTTAACGAGGAAATTTGTAATGTTATTACTGCTTCGGATGAAATTATTGCTCTTAGAAAAGCCGAATTGTCTCCATCTGATTTTCAACTTGATCATTTGGAACCTGAACAAAAACAAATTTTCCTTGACCTATTAATGAATAAATTTCAAGCTTTTTCAAAGTCAGTTAAAACCCTTGGCCATTGCGACAGGGTGGTTCCACAGATTACTCTTAAAAATTCAAGTCCTCTGAAAACCCTTCCTTTTCCTGTCCCTCAGGCACTTCAACAAGAACTAAGAGATCAAATTAATGAGTTATTAGAAGCTCAAATTATCGAGCGTGCAAATTCGCATTGGAGTGCTCCACTTCTACTAGTTAAAAAAAAAATGGACCCCTCGGATCCCTCGGCAAAACCTAAATATAGAATGGCACTGGATCTCAGATTATTGAACTCTGCAATACAAAATTCAGCATACCCACTCCCCCGGATTTCCACACTAATCAACAGCATTTCTGCTTATAAATATTATTGTGTGTTAGATCTGAAGAATGCTTTTTGGCAAATTGCCCTCCCTGAACACTTGCAAGATTACACTACTTTTGTTACCCCATTTGGCTCATTCAGATCAAAGAGGATGGTTTTTGGGCTAAAGACAAGTGCTTCCACATTTCAGGAACTCTCCGATTCCCTGTGTCAGGAGTTACAATGTAAAAACATTACTGGTATTTTTTGCTATATGGATGACTACATTGTCTGTGGAAATTCATTTGATCAGGTTCTTGAGAGAGTTACGGCATTGTTAGATGTATTAATTGCTCACAACATTACCCTGTCTCCATCCAAATGTGTTTTCTTTAAAGATGTGATAGATTACTTGGGATTTAATATATCTCATAATTCCATTAAGCCCATATCATCCAATATTTCTAAGATTACTGCATTCCAACCCCCTACTACTGTTAAACAAGTCAGGAAATTCTTAGGATTGTGTGGATTTTATAGATCTCTTATTCCTGAGTATGCTAAATTAACAGATTGTCTCACTGACTTAACGAGAAAGAATTCAAAATTTAATTGGAATGCCAAACATCAATTTGCCTTTGAAAAATTACAACAAATTTTCTTTTCACAACCCTTTGTCAAATTACCTGATTGGAATAAGGATTTCTTTTTGCAAACTGATGCAAGTTACTCTGGTATTTGTGCGGTTCTGTTACAAGAGTATGAGGATGGGTATCACCCAGTTTCATATTACAGTAAAGGGTTAAATAAAGCTGAGAAAAATTACCCGCCTATAAAACTTGAATTGTATGCTATTTACAAGGGTATGATGGCATTTAAGGACTACATTTTTCACAGAAAAGTTAGAATTTTGAGCGATAGTAAACCTTTGAAACATTATAAGAAAACTACATCTCCGGCAGCTATAGAAACACGTTGGTTAATGGCCATTAGTGAATTTGAATATGAAATAGAATATTTACCAGGGGAAGAAAATATTCTTGCGGACTATGGTTCAAGGGCCCCTGATCCTGATTTTAAGCAATCTGCTATTAAGGATACTGCGGAAGGTCCCATTATCCCATTTACTGAGTTAGGAGAACATGATTTGGTTAATGCACTTGAGCAATCGGATACACCAATGGAAATTTCTAAGGATACACTATTACAGGAGCAAAAAGCAGATACCAATGTTCAGGAAATTATCTCCATGCTAAAGTCTGGCTCTTTAATTAATGCAAATAAAGTTCAGAATTTTTTTGTATCACCTCTTTCTGGTTTATTAATGTATAAAAATAACAAAACTAAAGACAGTGGTTGTATAGTGGTTCCCGAGTCATTAAAAGCTAAAGTACTAAAAATTGCTCATGTTTCTCACACGGGGATTCACAAAACTTTTGAGATTGTGTCTAGATCCTATTTTTGGAAAGGTATGTTTGGCAGTGTGCAAAATTATGTGTTGTCATGTGAAGAGTGTATTAAAAACAAACCTTATAATAACAAACCAAGTAGATTTGGGGATGTTCCTATTCCAGACAAAGTTAATGATATTGTAAGTTTAGATATTCTGGGCCCTATAAAGCACTATGGAAATGTATTGACAATTTTAGATCATTATTCTAAACATGCTATGTTCTATCCGTTGACCAATATTACGGCGGAAACAGTGGCCAAACACTTTATTAATTATATTGCTACATTTGGTAGGATGGCCTTAGTGCTCACAGACAGGGGTAAACAATTTATCTCTGAGGTTTTTGACAAGGTAAACAAAGCGCTAGGTATAGTACCCTCTCACACGTCTCCATTTAACCCAAAATGTAACGGGCAAAGTGAACGTATAAACTCAGCAGCCAAGGCGGCAATTATTAGTTTAACTGAGAAAGGTGTGTCATTTCAAAATGCTATCCTGATTCATCAGTCTATGTATAATGGGACAATTCATAGTACAACTGGGTTCACACCCAACATGCTTCATTTTGGCAGAAATCTGTCTTTGGTGTTTGATACGTATAATGAAAATATTCAACCTATACAATTAGATAAAGCTCATTATCTTAATGAGGTGTTAACTGATTTGAAAATAACTAATGAAACAGCCTATAGTAACCTTAAAGACAAGCGAGCTTCACAAAACAACAAACAATTTCAGCGTTCAAGTGTTAGAAATGTTAAGGAAGGAGATATTGTTTACTTGAGAGCAAAGTATGGTTTTAAGTCAACATTTACAGGCCCGTATAGTGTTATTCAAAAATTAAATGATTTAAACTACAAGATTCAACTTCTCGATAATCCACATGCTAGGTCTTTTATTGTGCATGTTGACCGGCTAAGAGTAGCCCCTCCTAGGAAACACAATTTAATTAGTCCACAGGAAGTGCAACCTCCTACTGTACCTAAATACTATTTACGTTCCCATTCATAAGCTAGTGTAGGTCCCTCGGGAAAATTTTTGTTCTTGGGGACATGTCTGTGCCAGTGATTTTTAGTATTGTGTTGTTATTGTTGTATGTTTAGTACTGATATGCAGTATGATACTGCTCTTTCTCTCTGAGATAAGAAAGGGGCTTGTTTACAATTGCGTCCTGGGCAATTGTGGTGGTTTTTTTTTCCTCTATGTTGATAATGTTTACAAACATGGGGATGGTTTATTTGTGTTTATTTAATTCAGCTATGTTCTATTTTTTTTATATACAATGCTCGGGGTATAGTTATTCATAATACAGAATCAAATCTTTGCCTATGAATTGATCATGGTGATTTGATGTTAGTCATTAGTTGTCTGAGAGAATGTGTGTTTACTGCATTTTTGGGGTAATTTCTGTTCATCAGAGTTAGTATTCAGCAGAGGTGATGGTGTGGCCATTGATTTTAATTATGGCATATCTGTTGATTTTTGATTGGTGTACTGTACACTTTGTTTTATTGTTCATCCACTTGGAAACTCTGTGTTTATGCTGGCGTAAACATTATCCATGGTTGATTTTCTTTGGGGATCAATAATTTGACAATTGCGTTGGTATGTCAATGTGTCATTGTACATTTGTTTTCATTATAATTACTCCAAGGGTGTTGTTGTATCTAATTAGTTTTTGTTCAGTTTCATAATTTGTTGTAGATGGGCGGTAAAAGATTTGGGTATGCTTAAGGTAGGCGGAAGTACTTTGTTGTTTATACACTTGCCATTACGTGTTTGGGGTGGTTACCACTTATTTCCTCAAGTTCAAAAAAAAAAAAAAAAAAAGAGTAGAGATCTCTAAGTTAATAAGTAATTGTTTTTTTTTTGTATTTTTTATTTTTTCCTTTGTTGTAAATTCTTCACTTGGTAGAAAATGTAACAGTTAGAAAACCGGTTCAATGGAACCATATACATTTGTATGATGGATAATTATGTTGAAGCTGTATGCATAATAGTTACTGCTAAAGAAAAATGAAAATGAATTGTCACGTTTAAGTTTTGGTTACATGTTTTTAATGTATGGCTGAATGTTGCCATAGTAGAGTTAGTTTTTAGGTTAAGTTTGACACCACATTTTAAATCATGTATGTTAACTATGCTGTCACGGATGGTGTGTTTACCAATATGTGTGAAGTGTTTTGTGAGACTTCAGGTCTTAATAAGAGCAGATGAGGTATCTCTTACATGTTAAAGAGAAATTTTTCCCGTCCCATTTTGTACAGGCTGTTGGTGAGATTTTACTAACTTGCAGTTGAACATTTGTGGGAATGGGGGGATACTCACCTTGTGGCGGTTTCAATTTTGGTTTGATGTGTAATATCTGTGTTGTGAATGTTGTGTTTTGAAAAAAAAAAAAAAAAAATTTTTTTGGGGTCACATACAAAAATTTTTGTGTCACATGTTAAAAGAGAAAATTTTGTTTGTCATATAGTCAAAATTTTGTTTCTCACATATAAAAAAGAAAATTAATTTTGTTTTTCACTATATATTTATTCATTGAAATTTAAAAGTTTACTATGTTGCAGAATTGGTTCTAATGATAGTAGTGTGCTAGTCTCCACACCGCATGGACTGGTTAGTTTTCTTTTTTTTTTTTTCCTTTTTTTTTTCTTCTCGTACCACCGGAAGAATGTGGTGGGTACATGACTTCATGAAACTTCACTGAACACTCTACGAAAATTCGCTAAGTCCAGCGCCTCTCCCTTCCCCGATTTGACGAAGAAAACTAAATGGAATCGTCCGGCCGCGCAAAGAGAAGCAGCAGTTTTTGGCAAAGGAGAACGAAGACAGGATGTATCTGACGCACCCCCAATTTACGAGCACAGGGGAATTCGGACTCCTCCCACGACGGGAAGAAAAAGGTCACGGTTGCAGGGAAGGGCTGTGATGAGCCTGGATGAAATCAATTAAGGAGAGAAAAAGCAGCTAAAAAGAAGACATAGGGGGATCTGGCAAGGGAGGTGAAGGAAAGAAGTAAAGTGAAGCCAAACGACACACAACAGGAGATATAAGGAGCTGCACCACAGATTGCAGGAGGCTTCTTCTGATTCTTTTAAAAGATTTTGGTAGAGATTGTGAGGACCAGTCGATTTTGTGAACGGATATGGGGCCAGTTTTGTGTGTCTCTGGATATTAAAATTTTGAGCACCAATTCTGGTACCCAATCATCCGAGGTGTGATGTACAGCATCAACGACTTAAAGATATTGTTGGTACAAAGATGAAGGAGATTGTAAAGAACCAGAAATGTTGTTAATAACCAATGAATAAACCTGAGTGTACACCCCATACGGTGAGTTTGTTTTTTTTTGATGATGTATTCTTGCATTTTCTGAACGCCGAGCCAGAGTATTTCACTCCAATGCAATGTACAGTTGTTTTTTTTTATGTCGTGTTTAATTGCGGAATGTAAGTGAGCAATTTTTACTGTTCGAGAATTTAACTTTATAATTTGTTTTTTTTCATTTAGTCTTATTATAATGTTTTGTGGATTTTTAAACACTAACGATCACGCGGCCTAATGTAATCATTTTCCAAATTTAATGTCATTTGCTCACTGCTTTCCAGATGAGGTTGTTTTTCGTTAGAAATTGGAGCAATGCTTGAGGCTATTTTCTTTTCCTTTTCAGCAGAATATTTATCTTTTTTTCTTTCAGCAGAATTAATTGGGAATTTCAGTTTTTAATTATGTTTTAAATTATGTTAGGAGGTAAATTATTGAAGATTATAGAATGGATGATTATGACATTTTAATTAACTTTTTAACTTACTACACCACATATATCCATGCCTGAGAAGGAAATTGAACCCGGAACCTCCTCATCCTAGTCAGACTTCTCTGACCACTAGAAAATATGGCCGGCGTGCAATTTGGTTTTCAAACTAAATAATGAACTGGTTTTAGTTCCATTTTTAATGCCACTGCAGTTATCCATGTACATTTTAAAGAAACAATAATACCGGCAGAGATTGCTCGTCTTAGTTATGTATTTAATTAGCTTAGAAAATTAATTCATTAGTTTTTACGAAAGGGATAATAATGTAAGACAAAAAAAAAAGCTTTTAATAATTCTTGTCCTACTTATTAATACTTGTTGACAAAATAAGAACCATAACATGAAAACGACCAATGACTAGATAAGCTCAATCAAAAAAAAAAAAAACAATTATGACTTGAGACATAATTATCGTTCTTTATCACAATATTATGGTAATAAATACTCCAATAATTGATTTTTTAGGTGGATTTAAGGAAAAACCATTGCAATAAAAATAATAAAAACATTTATTATTAATATAGCCCCAAACTTCTAAATCATTCGGCAAGTTAAAATGCATGTTCGCATAATAATGCACTTTTCTAATGATGCGTATTAAATACAATGAATGAAATTTTGGATTAAAAACAACAAAACAAAATGGTGTTTACTTATTTAAACCGAATTTGACTTGTCTGGTTTAAATATAGATGTATGCTAACAATCAAATGGAATGCAAAAACGCCATTTACTTTGAAGGAACATCTAGGGAGGCTTCGTTTCCATACATTTTCAAATACATGAAATATAACTAGGAAATTGTAGTCTTTGCTAGTAAAGTATTTGAATTATTTTTATAAAGTTTCAAATAATAACGTTAGCAGCAAGGGGAAAAACCGTGGTAAAGATATTTATAGCTTTTTAGTTCTTTTACCCATAGAAATTTACCTTATTTTCACACATAAACTAGAGCACACTGAATATAAATGTCGGCACACATTTTTGGCATTCATGAGTGAAATGATTTTAAGTCACTTCAAGACAAATAGACACAGCGTTTGAAACTGTGAACATGTAATCATTTGCTTGAAATTTTATACGTGAATACTATCGGGATAGACTTGGCAAATTACGCATTTTATCGTGATCTACGCATTTATTCTTGGTGTACACGGCTGTAAATTCGTTTAAAAAGGCTAAAAAAGTAAGGATAATGTTTTGAGCTGTAGATAATTCTTTTTTAATTGGGGTAGAGACGTAAAAATGTTTTATTTTGCTTATTCTTTCTTTTACATAATATTTATCATTATATCGCTTGCCATATTTAAGAAAAATAAAAGTCTAACTCTAAAATGTACATTTAACTATTCTGTAAAATAGCTTTAAAATTTTTTGTCTCTTAAAATTTTTGTTTTCTAGTTAGTCCTCTTAACACGCAGTGTTGCCCTGTCACAAGTGAAAATAAAAATTCGGGACGATTATATTGCATTTTTTAAATAATTGAAAACTAAACTTTATTTACTGCAGTTAAACCCCATGTTTTAAAGGATTATCTTGAGGAATTGGAACACCCCCTTTAATGTAGGAGACAAACTTTTTTTTTTGAGAGTAAACATGGGAAGGACAATAAATATCCCTGCTCCCCAATAAATGTGTAGTAACACCTACCATTTATAGTTCTGCTATAAGCTCATACGCTGTAAAACAATTTGATAAGTTCTGTAAATGAGCCAGATGCAAAAGAATTGCACATGTAGATTTTTTTTTTCATTTTAATATCACATCGAGATAAACTTAAATTCGTCTTGTACGACTTTAAATTTAAAAAAATGATCATCTCAGAGTTTCACATTTTAAGAAAGTTCGTTTACGTTATATGCAATAATAGAGAGCTACATAATTAAGATAATCAGGGCTAAAAAAACAAATTGATAAGTGTTTATTACCTTCTTATATATTTTGCTATGTTGAAGATAATTAAACGAATTCCTGTGTGTAATTCTCTGATCACACGATACGTACAAAAAATTAATAAATAAAAAAAAACGATACTTCATATTAGGGATATATATAATTAATTTTACATGAGAGAAAAAATGATGTTTGCGCAGGGCCTCCTGGAACACAGGAAGTGTCCTAGAGTCAATCGAAATATTCAAGAGAGTTCCCTACATGCTCTAAAAAGTTTCTTGAACTACCAAGAAAAAAAAACCTTGGTTACAGTTAGGTTCAGTTTGGCAGCATGTTATCGAACTATAAACTGTGTGGAACTAAAGGAAGAAGCTGATTTGACAAACAATGTTTGCTTCATTAAGGTACCATACATTTAAACATTTTCAGAGCACCTTTTCTGCCTATTCTTATCTTTAGGACTTTAATTAGCAGGACTTTTATAACCATTTAATAAATTAAATGGTTATTATAAATTTAAATGCAAATATACGAGTGAAAATAGATCCGCAATTTTTGGATGTGATTTAGAAGAACGCAATTTTCCGAAATTACAGTATATACAATTGAAGTCACAGTTTGTGAATAAAATGCGCAAATTAATTTTTTTAATACTCATTAGCTGTAATTTCTCTTTCCAGATGGTGAAAAAAATATCTTATTTTATGCGTTCATCACTTTCAAGCATATGAGAAACTTTAAACGGCTGTTGTCGTTTTTTTAATCATCATTATTATTATTGTTATTATTATTATTCAGCACTTATTTTTATAGTAAGGTGGGATACCATGGATCTAGTTTGATGTTTTTTCTGTCTTTTTCTTCGCATGCATTTTTAGTGCGTTTTTAATTAATGGGATTCCGAGTTTCATAAATGTTTTATATTTTCAGCTATTTTGGCTTTCATTATTTTTTTCTTTATTTTAGACAGAATCTCGTAGCAATGGGTTTCTCGTATCAATGGGTAGAATCATTCTGTAGTGCACTTCAAAGCACTTTAATTTAAAATTCTGCTTTGCTCTTCGTTTATTTTCTTTCTAAGGGATTACAGTACCTCAAAAATGACCAAAAGACCAAAAAAAAATTTCAGTGCTTATTTCAAAAGTAAAAGCTGTTTTAAAACGCTCAAAAAAAAAAAAAAAAAAAAAAAAAAAAAAAAAAAAAAAAAAACATTGTTCTAGCTAAATTATTTAAAAAGTTATGAGTGACTTTAGGGCATGCATGCTATGTGTTCTAATGAAAAAGTCAACCTTTAAAGTGCTTTTTCTCAGTGATCAGTTTTTAGTGTTTCTATGTTACTGGAAAAACTAAGGAATTTTTTCTATTAAAGATATAACTTTAAAGCAATATTTTTTGCACTCAGGATAATATATTTAACAAAACTGTGCATTGAATAAGCGTTTCATAAATTACAAACATTTTTAGAGTTTGTTAAACCTAGAAGAACAAAAATTTCTAAGATTTTTTTTACATAAAAGCTCACAAAATATTTTTGAATCAAAATAACAGAAAATAAATGCACAGATTTTTTTAGGTAATCCTTGTGATCATTTCGCAAAAAGAAATTTTGAAATTAGTGCAGAAACAAAAAAGCCTTAGGGTTTTTAAATTGAAATTTTTTCAAATTTTCAAAAAAAGTTTTTAAAATTTTTAATGTTTGAAGATAAATTATTGATTGTTAAACAAGTGCAGAAAAAAAGATTTAAAAGAATTAACTTTTTCACTTAAATTAAAGAAATTTGTTCGAAAGGTTCTGTAACCTCTTAAGTAAAATCTTATCAAAATTCATATCTCTCCGACAAAACAATTCTTGCACTCTTCAGATTTTCACATCCCTCGAAATACAGTTTTAAAACCAAAACCCAATATTAATATTAAAAGTGGACCAAAAATGTATTTCTATTATGTCTAAAAGAAGAATGCTGTCGCGACGGATCGAAACAGAGAAAAATTCAACACGCAGGCGGTTGAAATTCAAATTTGCGCAACACTCATTTGATTTTATGCAAAATAATGCACATTTTTACATTGCATTTTACATTTTGGTTTGGAATGCTTAGTGATTTATTTTTAATTTTTAATAATTGTTTTTTATCTTCCAAACATATTTTGCTTTATATGTTATGCTTGCTACCCCACTAAAAATGACCCGCAGTGATCAATAAAAAAAAATTGTATGGGGAAATGGCCAACGGGTATGAATACATCTAAATCAGTAGAAGTCGACTGATATCAATTGAACAAGATGCTATGGATCTTTATTGATATCCATAGACTCTACGGTTTTGTTCTACTGATATCACTAGGAGATGCTATGGATCTTTATTGATATCCATTGATCCTACTGTTTTATTCTATTGGTATCCCTAAAAGATGCTATGGATCTTGTATTGTTACTGATTTAACAGTACTGATATCCGTAATCCATTTCCCCATACAATTTCTTTTTATTGATCTCGACGGGTCATTTTTACAACGTTACTGATTATTATTTGAAAAAAGACTTTAGATGTTCTCCATATTTCCTTCCACATGAGCATGAAAATAGAAAATATAGTTTGTTTTATTACAAATTTATCAAACATTTTTTACGGCAAATCAACGTGAAAAAATGAAACAACATTTGATTATTTTCTTTCCAGAATCGATCATGGGTATGGGCTGTCCCTTCCACTGCTCAGGGGATCGAGCAACTTCCACCCTTCCCACAGCAGGAAAGGTGCCAGAAAAAAAATCAAGCACTTCCCGACAAAAATTGGGAGACAAAACTAAATTATTCAGTCTCTCTGAAGAACACCAGGAGGAAAATGAATCAGATGCTGAACACTTGAGCTTGAAGACGCTGGCAACGGCTGTCAGGGTGCTCACGTCACCACCGGTAAGTGAATTGGAATTTAATACACCATTCTCGGAGATAAATTTTAAAATGTTCGTTTTGAAAATGTTCGTTTCTGTCCGGGTAGAAAGTTTCCGTTTTATGTGTCAGGGAAAATATGTAGTATTTTTTGGATCATGGTAGCTGTATTTTTTTTAAAGAATGCTGTAGTATAAGTCTTTCATGCCACGCAGAAAAAAATACTAATTTAGTGTACCAGTTGATAATTTTAATATCGTATTTCTTTTGGGGACTTCAGAATACAAGAGTGATAATTATAGCTGAAAATAAACTTATTCCATTCTTAAGAACGTTTATCTGAAATATAAAAATTTCCGTGGACGCATTTGATACAATGTCATAGTTTAATGAGCGAACGTAAAATTTCATTTATATTTAATATGCCACAATGTCAGTTTTTATCTTGCACTTCGTAAAATATGTATAGCTAGGAATGTCAAATTACTAGGTATAATAAAATTCATTCTATTTATGCCGAAAAAAGAAATACTGATGACTAGCAACAAGTCCTGGTTGTAGTTTTCCCACTTTCCTCTTTTGTTTAAATATGGTACCTAAAATCATTTAAAAACAGATTACTCGAATCTGCCACCACTGTTTGATATATTTGTTAAAGTAAGTTATCTGTTTTGCTTTGGTTTAAGAATGTTTCAATGATAACTTCAAAATATGAATTAAAAATATTAAAAACACATCCCTATATTAAGCTGAGTAGCACTTCAAGACTTAACCCCTTCTGCGTAAAGCTTTGTGAAACAATCGAATCGTTTCAAATGTTCTAGACGAATTCGCAAAATATTCAGAATACCTAGAACGGTATTTTTAAAAAACCGCTTAATATTCTTGATTGTTCAGCCAAAAGAATATAATAGCTAGAGAGTTTTTAGCTTTGATTTTTGTCTGAAAACTTTATCTAATTGACCACGCGTGATTCTTAATCTTCAAACTCATAGTTTTTGAAATCGTCAAGAGCATTTTTATTACGTCGCCTTTTTCAATTCATCTCCCCTGTTATAACAGTCAAACTTATTGTGGAATAAGTTATCCTGGTTTTACAAGCGTAAAACCGCAAACGATACATTTATATAGTTTTCTTATTTTTGTTTAATTGTTTTTCAAAATCCACAAGGTATATTACTTTGCGGGAAGTTGTCTACTGCTTCGTACACTGCTGCTAAATTCGTAATGTTTTAAAAATTACATGAGTGTCTATCTCTGACAGCCATTTTGTTCCAAACTGTATTTTTACTGATATCTTTGAAACATGTATGATGCTTCATAGAAATACATCATGACAAAAAAAAAAAAAAAAAAACATTTTTTTTTTAAATTTGAGGTTAAAAAAATAAATGAATCTAACAAAATAAGAACACTTTATAACAGAATACTTCATATCCTGTGTCGTTTGATCTTGAATTAGGAAAGCCAAAACTGTTGCTTGATCCAAAATTTTATCAGTCTTTCCACTGTAAAGCTATTAAAATGCCGTTCCGCCGTTCTAAGGAAATTAATAACTTTCTACAACTAAATGGTTATTCTTTTTTAAAAAGAATGCTGCACTTAAATATTTTATCCAGATAGGCAAATTCATTTTCAGCTTCCTTGGCTTTGATACTCACAAACTAATCGATTCTGAATGATGCCCAATTTCACGCATTATCGCTTTTGCACGCTTACCCAGTTCAGCGAGAGATTTACTAAATTTAAGGTTAAGAAAGTAAATTTCCTTTCTTCTTTTCTAGGCATTGTCTAGACATTTTTCATATATTTTAGGCGTCAGAGGTATGAAATTAAAAAAAAAAAAATCAGCATTTATTATCTGCTCAGACAGATTAACAAAAAACGTACATCCTTTTGATTGTTAAGAAACGTACGCAGAAATATTTGCAACTGCATTGTGTTTCAGATAAGGAAGTTTGAAGCTTCCTTTTTTAAACCTCCCAGCACGCGTGCATAACAGTGAGCTATACTAGGGGGGGTTTTTTAGTTGTAAGCAATATAGTGCTACCAACGTCTCACTGTAGAAATTCTCCCTCTTCCTCTAGACCCACTTTTTGTTTACCTTTAAACTTTTCTAGCATGACAAGTAGTGCTCAGATCTGTAATTTGTATCTGAGTGATACGCGCGACTGTATACGTAACTTTGTTACATTCCATTTTCTACTTATTGAGGCACTTAACACTTAAACAATGTGTATTTTGTTGGGCCAATGGAATGATGTTTAAAAATTGATATACCGTATAAAAACGTTGGATATAAAATGAAGGGCCAGGGGGAAAAAAGATGAAAGTTACTTTTTCGTCGATTTTGAGATATTAGCGCTATCTAGGGGCTATGAAGGAGTAATATCATCTGGTAGAACAACAAGGGGGGGAAAATGAGAATCGGCCGAAATGTGCATGAAAAGATTCGGGGTAAGGGGGAAAATAGATGAATGTCACAAGCGCTGATGGAAGAAACATGAATGTCAATTTAAATGCCCGGGCTACCGGTAGAGCAGCAATTGAATTAGGCACCGCAACCACTCTTCCAGACTAGCAAGAAGTATGAAAATTTGAAACTGAGCACAAATTTCACCCATCGAAAGTTGAAAAATTTTATTCAATAAAAGGAATTTCAGAAAAATTAGTAAAAGAAATCATGCTGTTGCTGCCATTGCCATGGAATTTCAGAAGAGTCTACCTACCCCCAACATAACGACCAACGACCTTTACTATAAAAGACAGCTCAACTTTTACAG
The DNA here is from genome assembly GCA_038373865.1 of Uloborus plumipes. NCBI lineage: Eukaryota > Metazoa > Arthropoda > Arachnida > Araneae > Uloboridae > Uloborus > Uloborus plumipes. The sequence continues at coordinate 7,959 of JAXGGA010002342.1, read as the reverse complement.
CTTCAATATCCACGTTCTGTCTACCGGAGATGCAGTTTTTTACACGTACGATGAGAGCGTTACTCGTAAAAGATCCGACAACGTTTGCTCCATGCTCAAAAATTACGTGACCAATTTTTTGTCAGAAGAAGTCCGTAATCTCATCAGATTTTGCGATTCCTGTGCTGGGTAGAATGAAAATTATACCCTAATTCGTTACCTTCATCATTTAGTGACTGAGAAGCATCGTTTCGACAGTGCTGAAGTATATTTTTAAATTCGAGGGCATTCATACCTCGAATGTGATAAAAACATGAGTTACATCTACCATCAGACTTCCGTTGAGTCGCCCGATGAATGGACGGATGTTATAAGAAAAAGCAGAGAGAGGCCGTCGCCTTTTCTGTGATCAATTGCCGGCAAGAACTTTTAAAGACATGGACAGAATTCTTAACGCCTATGTACTTGAAAAATTGCCCCTTTCCCACTAGACCCGTGCGTTGTTTAAAGGTCATAAATGAACATCCTTCAAAAAAATTTCCCCGAAACACTTCTTCTGGTTGTTACATGGACGCTGAAATCCTTTTGAAGCCACCAAAAAGGGAAAAAAACTTCAAGAAAACGTCCTGCTCCACGTAGACCTTTAACTAACCTGTATGATGGACCATTGCCGATTTCTCAAGTTCAACGACTTGCAACAACTAAAAAAAAATTTGGTTAACCCTGCTGCGAAGGCGTTCTTTGAGAATTTGCACACCATAAATCCAGCAGCTGTTCACGATGATAGCGAAGATGTATACCTGGATTACCTGGATTATCATTGCCAGTTGATTACTAACATATATTAGGAGTTGATACACTAAAAAAAGGTATGATTATATTACAAAGGAGTTAATCGAAATCAAACTTTGTTTTTCATTTTTCTCGAAATCACTTTTTGGTCACTTTCATCTTTTTCCCCACTGGCTCTTCAAATGTAGCAAAAAATTACGTAAATAATCGATCGTATCTTTCAGATATACTACTTCTAGTCATACATTTAATCCAAATAAACATAAAAAAAATATACACTCAACCTTTCTTTTGTGAATTTTTTTTCTGCGGTGCATTGAAAATTCAATTAAATTTGGACATAATTGTCGAGGCTTTCTATAAAACAAGTTCGAAGTAGTATCTTCAAATGACGAAAGTGATTTTGAACCGACTGACCCCAAAAAGGTTCGCGTCGTTTGTCGTCAGACTTTAAAGGGTATTGGTTATACGTTTTGAAAAAAAAATTGAACGCGTAAAATAAGCTATTCCTAAATATTTTGTAGGGTTTTGAGTTATTTTCTACGCGATACTCTTCTTATGCGGTCACTTTTCAACTTTTTTTTTTTTTGCAAATCTATTTTTACAGCTTCTAATGAAGTTTAAGATGATCTTTTTTTAAAGCAGTATCTATGCACCGCACAAAAACAAGTTTGACTGTCTATGAACTCGTATTTCAAAGTCACAAGCTCACGTGAATGGGGGGCTTTGTTAACCATAAAAAAAACTCTTTATTACTGCAAACTTTCAGTTATCTTAATTCTGCATCGTTTTTAAACCAATTTTGCAATTGGACATATTCCTCTTGAATGAACAGTTAATAAAATAGAGATTATGCAGAATAAACACGGCGAAGGTACATAGCAAAACTGAAATATTTTAAATCTTAATTTTAATAAAAAGTTAAAAATGAGTGATTATAAACTAAACGCTAACCGAAAAAATATGAAATTATCACATGTTTGCATGGAGGAAATGTTTCCTAATCAGATTAAATCGTAATAGACTCCTTAAGTAGTCTTTTTTTTTCGTTTTTGTTCTTCGATGAATCGATCTTTTCAGGTGGTTCTATGATGAATCAAAGAACAATCGATTTCTTGTATAACGTAAAATAATAGAATGACAAGAACAAGGACATGGTGACACGGTAGTACTAGATTGGGTGTGTCTTACTAAGATGGATGAAATGCTGCTCTAATAAATAGAATAAAACTTCTCCGAATACCTAAGAGGGAAAACGCAGTGCAATTTGAACTCGACTGGTAGTGTCTAGCAATTTAGTAGTAGAATAATGTTAGAGTTAAATTCTCAAATTCTGATGAGAATTTAAACTTGAAATCAAAAATTTCAAATTCGTATAAATATTTCATTTGAAAATATGAAAAATCTTATAGATTTTTATATAAAAATCTTGAAAAATACATACATGCATGCATGCATGCATGCATACATGCATACATGCATACATGCATACATGCATACATACATACATACATACATACATACATACATACATACATACATACATATATATATACATATATAGGGGAAGGTAGGGTACCTTGGACCTATTTTTGCCTTTCAATTTTTAATTTCATAATTATTTGCCAAATCTAAATACAAATACCATAAGTTGAAACTTTATGATTTTGTACACTACACATAATTATCTTAACCCCTTCAGTCGGAATTATAAAATAGTTAACCAAAAATGTTTTTATTTGGTACACAAAGTACTATGGCTAAGAACATCTCACAATCAAAATTTCAAGCTTGTGAGTAAAAATTAAAAGAGTTATGACGTGTCCAATTTTCCAGATACATATTTTGAAATTAATATTTCAGCAAAAAAAATATTAAACATCGCACAAACTTTATCGTAAAATATTCTCCAAACAATAACAAAACATAATATAAGCATTTGAAACGATAAATAAAAGATTATATATTTTTTAAAAAATCAGAAAAAAAGGTCGCCTTTTCGACAAAAATCTATCGTTGGCAAAATGAGTCAAATTCCATCTTCCATTCCATATTTTGTAATTTTGCCAATTTCAAAACTAGAAATTTTTGCACAGATGATAATATACAGAGTGTCAAGAGTAAACTACAAAAAAAAATCAAGTAATTTAATCAATTATTAAATGATTAGCAGCTGTTTAAAGTTGATGTCCGGTATACTGGACACCAGGTCTGAAGGGGTTAAAAATTTATTTAACTTATTTCAATTACATTTTTTGTAATAAACATAGTAATGCACATAGAGCAGAGGTACACCACCGGTGGTGTACCTTGGGTTTTGGGATGGTGTACCTTAGACCAATGTATAAAAGGTAAAGAAAACATGATTTTCAGTAAGAACATCACTATTTGTCAATCAGTAAACCACACATAATATTGGAAATACTTTTTTTATTTGTTTCAAAGATAAATAAAAATTTAGATCTTATTATCTTGTTACGTTTCCCTTTTTAAAAAATACCAAGATGTTCTAGCTCATGAAAACCATGCTAGAGATTATTTTTCAATCTGCAAGTCTATTCCAAATGTTAACTTCTCGAGCTACCTTTCTGATCCACTTGATAGTATTGGGTGTAGTAGCTTGAATATATCCTCCTTTTCAACTTCATGAATGGTAGGATCTTCTCTTGTGAACTTCTCACAGTTTGAATCTTTTTTCAGAAATTTAACTGCATATTCATCATTAGCAATGGAAATAATCTCTGCTAGAAAATATTTGATAGCTTTCTTGCCAGCAAATTTCACCTAAACAAAATCGCCAATCAAAATATTAATGTTATCTGCATCTTCTAGCTCATTAAAATCTTCCTCTGAAATATTAGATTCCTCGTAAAAATCTTCAATATTCTCAAGTTCAGACTCTGAAGAATAATAAAATTATCTCTTAGCTGGCTTGGTAGGGCGTTTTACTGTCTTAGTTTGCTTTACTTTTTTCATTGCCCCTTTTTAGCCTTTTCTATTTCAAGACGTTCTTTCCGGGATGTATCGGTCAAAATACAAGACGTTCTTTTAGGTCTTCCCCCTATGGGGTCATTTTTTCGGTAGTGCCTTTGGGTATGGCCTCATTTCTTCAGGGGAGAAACAATGTTTGGCGAAGAAGTACTAGCTTCAGATGGTGACACACCAGTAAAATCATTTTGTGTGTTATTTTCTTCTTGCTTTTGCACTGAGCAATCATTGACATTTGATGGGAGGAAATCAAAATCTACAAAAAAATATTTTCATTCACCGTTATATAAACCGTCCAAGGACTGCAGTCCTTGGATGGATTAATCGAGTTGGCGGTGTATTGCACCTTTAAATGTAGTTAAGAATTCATCATTAGCTTTACCATAAATCGTAATTATGCAGTTGCAAAACTGCATATTAAGTTTGTAATTTAAGTTAAAATTTTTAGTTCTGAAAGGAAACATTTCACTTGAATTTTAAAAGTCATTTCAAAAAACTAAAGAACATAAAAATTTAGGAGTTGTAATAGTTATGCACTGCAGAAGTGTGTACCTTGGACCAGTCCAAGGTACACCACTTGTATTGGGTTCGAGGTACACCACTTGGTTATAAAACACAAAGTAGCTGACCATTGTGTTACAGTTAGGATTAACTTTGTTTCAAGCACACGGTGTTATAGCTAGAACATGACTGTATAATGCATGACCCTCATTTCAGAATAAACAATATATGTTTTAGAATAAAAATACCTAAAAGTAACCGAAAAAACTTACTTTTGAATGGTGGATTTCTTTTTTTAATAATACTTCAATCAGACGAGCTTTCAAGAAAACAGAAAGGTATGCAGTGAGACCTCTAGAGGCACATATTTCAACTATATATATATATATATACATATATATATATATATATATATATATATATATATATATACATATATATATATATATATATACATATATATAATATATATATACATATACATATATATATATATATATATATATATAATATATATAATATATATATATATATATATATATATATTATATATATATATATATTATATATTTATTTAAAAAGCAAAAAGGAAAGCGCGCTTACTTTGTAAATATTTTTAAGCTAAAACGAAATTCAAAAGTTTCGATAGATACTTTTTACAACCAAAAGCAGACAGTTTGAATGTACTCATAGATTGAGACCTTATTGATCTCTGGAGTAAGTTGATCCAATATTAAGAAAACTGATTATTGGAGGCAAGTTTCACGCAGCCGGTGTACAGTTCTACCAAGTGTTAAAAATACGATTCACTAAAAGCACGATTCAAAGCGTATTCGTTAAGAAAAACATCAGCGCAGAGCTCTTGATGTCTTATGAGCGTACCGAAGATGTGCCTTAACCGGCACAGTGGGCAAAGCGCTTGATTTGCTCTGTATGAGATAAGTTCGTGGTTCGGAGTCCAATCCCTTTGTGTCCAATTAAAACAACTTACGAATTTGTGAAAAATTGATTTGTAGTGGGAAAGCATGAACTTGGCAAACATTAAACAAACGAATAATTGAAAGTAATCTTCATCCTGATGCACGCTTTTTCTTTCTTTTGACACAGACTTTTGCTTCAACCTTACACAGAAATTGGTGAAACGTTACGCTATATTTACATTACCATGGTAAAACCATGCATCAGATCTATCGGTTAAGTTAATCCATAGCAGTTGAGGCAGCACTTCTACCACCGTATTTATGGAATAGGTTTACACAATTTTTTACAATATAGTTAATACTTTGTCATACAAAATATATGCATCATAGAAACAAACTACGTTTAACTCGCGAGAACTCGCGCCATTGTTTGTCACACGAGCGCTCGCGCGGGGTCGAAAACTATCCCAGTGTCCCTTAAAACACCCCCTTGTTTACAAGAATGAAAAGGGTTTGAGAAAATGCCAACCACACCCACCCATCAATCAAGGACATAATTGCAGTTACCAAAAAGGTGGTTTCCTTATCTGGCTATGAAATTCCAGGAAATTGAAACAAAAACGGTTGGGATCGTTTTCGACCCCGCGCGAGCTCTCACGAGTTAAGAAGTTTACGAACAACAATCACAAAACAATATAAACAAATGAAACATAATTTTAAAAAATCCACCAGTACATATGTGTCACAGTAGACGTAGGAGTATATATGACATCGGCCAATCTCCTTTTTAGTTTTGCATTATTCTCCTAATGAAGCCATTGCACGCGATTTACTAAAAAAAGCTCTAAAACCCCACGTGTATCTCATTTTCCGATAATTAAATCAAATATTAGGTTGCAAGTTATCTTCTAATAAACGAGTGATGTAATACAAGTATGAAATGCGTAAAACTAAGTTGTCATGAAAGTGTTGTCCTTTGTTTCCTTCTATCAGTGGGGATGACATAGCAGCAGCTATTTGCAGCTTTTTTGCTGAAAATAAACTTTCAGACACAGTTTAAACTTTGTGTTGCACTGCCACTCCGTCAGATACTAGAAAAATAAAGCTAAGTTTTAATAGAGAAAAAATGGTTAAAAAATTTCCTATACGTAGATTGATGTATTAATGGTTTTTAAAGGCTTTATAAGTAAAGTGCAGTACTAGGTAATCTGGAACTGAACTAGGATTAGGTAAACATTTATAACAAGCCTGGACCAATACAGATATTTTAAAACATGGTGTTGAAATTGAAGATCAGTTTGTCGATGGCAGTAGGAATTAAGACTAAGAGATTGAGTATCAGTTTGCTGTACAGTTACAATGTGATTCGGCAGATAAATAACGTTTACAAAAAGCTGCTTCTGTAAACTATGTTTTTCAATCGACGAAATTATACAAACTCGCATTTATTTTAGATACTACTTTTCACAATAGCACGTGAATGGCGAAAGTTGGCGAAGAATGACGATTTATTGATATAAACTATTTATGTTTTTATTAATTTCATTTGATGCGGGGGCGGGAGAGGTGTTGCTGGGAATTAAGGACTTTAATTGCTCAGTTCATTTGCTCATGTGTTACACGTTTTCGCATTCATTTGCACTTTATTAACCGAATTTCAAACATTGGATTTAAATTGTGATTTAGTCAATAATAAAGAACCAAAATATACTATAATAGGAAGCAAAAGCAGTTAAATATATGGAAATTAAATTTTAATCTCTTAAAACGATGTGCAAATATATGCGTAACACTGTCGCATTTGCGTAGTGCGGACTGATCAAACTATATATGCATGTGTGTATAGTTTTCAGATAAATCTTAAGTTTCCCTTGAAAGTTTTTATTGACTCGTTCTGAGAAATTCTGAAAATTGGAATTTAGAACCAGAACTGAACCGAAAACTGAAGAGCAGAAGGAAAAGCTATTTTGGGCGGAAAGAAAACCAGTAGCGTGAGAAAAAATCAGTTTATCTGTTTTAATATAGTTTTAGCCATTTTGCTAATATAACCAACTTACCCCTATTTTCTGAATTAATATCAACCATATAATTATCATCATCGCATGTACATTGCTACTCAATGTCCAGTGTTTATTTTCACTTTATCTTTCAGTCTCACATGAAACTACTTGCAAAAGGTAGATTTAATTTAGTTGAATGCACTCGAAGAAAATATAATTTTTTAAAGAAAAATATCATTCAGTTTTTTGTTTTAATATCTCAGCGCGCGATCATTCAGAGCTTTTCGTACAGGTACACAAACGAAAAGCTCAGCAGGAAGTATGCAATGCGGCGCCACCCAAACAAAGGAAGGAATTGCTACGTATGCGTTACATTTCGTAATTCATATTAAATTGTCAGGAGACATAAAAAGGCTTCTGACAGTCGGAATTAGTTTATGAATTATGAGTACAATGGCCATATATCCAGAAGTAAATAATTATATGTAAAGAATAAATTTAAAAAAAATAAATGTAACTCTCAAACGGTTCTGTATTTTACATTGAGCCCCAACTCGATTGCACAAGTAACAACCACTTTTTTAGCCAAGTTGTTATAAGGCTTTGTTTGATAATGAATTATTGATATTACTGATAACGTACATGCAGCAAAGTGAAAAAAAATAAAAATTTTCTTACCTTTTTTTTTAAATTTGTCAAATAGAAATTTGTTTTGAAAATTTTTTGTACATTACAAAAATTGAGTTGCAATAAATTTTGATTGAAATTTTATTTTTTTT